>ML796326.1:26556-58271 GCA_009831015.1 Picea engelmannii | reverse complement strand
AAAGGCCTTTGAGTTGGCGTTCAACCATTTCAGCCCTGGTCAATTTTTGGATCTTTAGTGGAGCAGAGGGAGTAGTGGGATTTACTGGTTTAGGGCGAGGGATAAAGGAGGGTTTGCAGTTTTGCACAGATACAACCTGTTGTTCTTATTTAGCTCTTTTGGTAGCCTCCACCCAACTTTCAGGCCGAGCCATGAGGGCATGGGCCCGAATTTCATCCTTGAGGCCACTAATAAAACACTCTCGAAAAAAGGCATCAGACATGCTTTATGTTCTAAAAGTCAGGCACTCAAAGGAAACTATAAAGTCTTCCATGGTTCCTAATTATTTCAGCTTTGTCAAACAACCCAAATGGCTGGTGTCAGTGTCAAAGCGTTCATAAAGCTCTGACACAAAGTGTGGCCAAGCAATATACCCTTGACGAGAAGTTTTTCTCCATTTCCACCATTCCCAACGTTCTTGATATAGATGGAGAACACCATACCGAAGTTTGGCCAAGTCATCTGTAATGTCGCATAAAGAGAAGTAATGTTCCATTTGGGTTACCCAACCAGTGGGGTCCGAGCCATCAAATTTGGTCACATCCACCCGCGGGAGGCGTAGGTCACGTTGAAAGTGATGGTTCTGCAAGGTATGGGAATGAGAGGAATGGTCACCTTCAGTATGTAGAGGTGAGGAAGAGGAAGGGTTATCTATAGGGATATGCAGTTTGGTGCAGAGTGTCGAAAAGGATGATTCAAGCTGGGTGGTGAGGTCTTGTTTGATTTCCCCCATTGAGGACTACATGGTTGTATTGATGACGACAACATTGGCATTGAGTTGTTTCACTTTTTGTTGGGTCTTAATGAGACCAGATTGCAAGGTGTTGAAGCGAGCTTCCAAGTCTTGGCTATGAGTATGGGCCATGAGGATGAGGAAACTGAAAAGGGTGGGCGGGGTAAAAATATTTGGCCGAAAAAATGATATGGATGAATGTGATAAGGGTGAAGAGATGAATCCAATGGAATAGGTCTCAAATAATGGTGAAAAAATTTCCAGACTGGTTTTTTTTTTTTTTTTTTAAACAGAGTTATACTCCGGTCTAAAGAATACTACAAAGAGTAAATGCCCAAATGCTTAACCAGAAAGAAATGTGTATTTACTTAGAAACCCGAACACATTTGCACGACAATAGATCTTGTCTGTTTTAATTTGTTTATGTTTCTGTCCCCCAAGGGTTAGGTATTCAAGGGTTCTACAAACAAAGGTTTTCCCTGTGCTATAGCTCTCTGATATACATGCGGGGTCCAATAGTAGTACTCGAACCAATATCTCAGGGCACTAACTAAGGAGGATAGACCGTACCCTTAGTCGTACTACCCGACTACCTAGGTACTAGAGAGTATCTTCCCAAGTGTTGTTCTCGGTGACACTATAGCAGTCAGGCGGTCGATCAGTTTATCTAAAGAGGGCTTCAGGTAATATAGGCCGATCCGTACACAGGTGTTGTCTGATGCTCTACCACTCGAAGGGGTACCAACAGGGGTTACAAGGGTGGCCAACAGATGTGCGCTTAAGTACCACTTATATTTCCTGCGTGTATCAATCCCTCAACCGCGGGTTTATGCGCGTAACGACAGATCTTTGTGGCTTAAAGACACCAGAATACGTCTCTACCCTGAATTTTTTTTAACCCACACTTTCTACCGAGGAAAATGATCTGATACCACTTGTAATATACCAGATATAAAATGTATGTAGAACTGAAATAAAATGCTAGTAATGGCAGAATAACAACAATATAACCAGAACATTCACCACAATAACACTGAAATGATATAAGAATAACAATAGAAATAGCACTTTGAATCTCAAAACAATGTTCACGGGCCTCTTTGAGGGGGCAACCTCCAGTTGAGCAGAGCTCTATTACAATAATATCCAAGTTAGGGTTCTCATACCCTTGACTCCTATTTATACTAAAACGAAGCATCTAGAGGAAGATCCTTCTAGAAGCGGAAGCTTCTATTAAGTCTTCTTACATCCGCCTTATTCTATTTTATTGAAAGGCCTTATTAATATTGACCTTTATTACATATGAATATATTGTTCTACCTATTGTTCTTCATGCTCTTCCCTATTCTTAGAATAGATTAGAATATCATCAATGAAAACCAATACAAATCTGTCTAAGAGTTTAGTGAGTACATTATTCATTAAGCACATAAAAGTGGTCGGTGCATTGGTTAGCCTCAATGACACCACCACAAATTCATAGTGACCATACCTTGTCCTAAAGGTTGTCTTGTGTATGTCTTCATCCTTAATTTGGATCTAATGGTATCTAGACCTCAAGTCAATCTTGGAGAAGATTGTAGAACCCCTTAATTAGTCAAACAAGTCATCGATCCTTGGCAAAGGATACTTATTCTTTATGGTCATCTTTTTGAGTTGCATATAGTCTATGCACAACCTAAGTGTGCCATCCTTATTTTTCACAAACAAGGCTGGTGCTCCCCACGGAGACACACTAGGTCGAATGTATCCTTTGTCCATCATTTCCTTTACCTGCAGTTTGAGCTCAACTAGCTCTGGTGTACTCATTCTATAGGGCGTTCTAGACACTGGCACTACTCCTAGTGCAAGTTATATTGAAAAGTCAATATCTCTTCTTGGAGGTAGACCCGGTACCTCTTCTGGTAACACATCTTTATACTTTATCAATATGGGATGGTCCTCTAGGCTTGGTTTGTCTTCCTCGACAGAGTCCAATACATGTATTGCATACAAAGGACATCCTTTTCTGCAATACCTCTTCACTTGAAGTGTTGATATTTGTCTCACTGAGACAGGATTTTGAATCCCTTGTAGGGTTACCTTTCTCCCTTCTTCATTTTCACACTCGAAAGTTTTATTGTAACAATCCAACTTGGTTTTATGGGTAGCCAACCAGTCCATGCCAGTCAACAGGTCATAAGATCCTAAAGGAAGTATGTTTAGGTTTGCTTGGGTGGGAAATCCACTTATAACGAACTGGCATGCTGGTAGGACCTTTGTTACTTTTATTTTGGTTCTAGTGGCTAGTTGTACCAGCCACGATTTAACAGGTTTAACTCATTGCAATTTACATTTCTCGACAATTTGACGGGCAACATAACTCAAATTAGAACCAGGTTCAATTAAAATAGAAACATGATGGTTGGAAATCGTACCTTCCATCTCCACCACTGAATCTTGGTGGTCAACTTGTCTATTATCCAAGGTTGCATAAATTTGTGGCATGCTCCTAGCCACATCATTGACTATGGTAGCCTCTTGGATGTTGTAGACCCTCCCATTGTTTTGTTTCCTATGAGGACAATCCCTCAATAGATATTCTTCTCTACAACCCCAACATTTCAAGGGTTCTCTCTTTGTGTTATCAGTCTTACTTGGCAATGCTCAGAATGGTTTATTTCCACTATGGGATGGAAAATTTTGTTGATACACACTTCTAGTAGGAAGGCTCATCCTAGAGATTTTCCCATGGTTCTTAAATCTTGAGGATTTAAACCCCTTCTTCTTGAATCCCAAATTGTTTCTCTTCTTCCTGTCTTCATGGGGTTCTGTCTTACTCTTGAATTGTTCATAGCAACACCTTGCCTTTCAAATAGTATCTTCTAAATTCTTTGGCTCGTCAAACTCAATTCTGTCCCGGTAGGACTGACGTAATCCACTAATCAATCGTTGCATCTTTACCTTTTCATCCTTTATGTAGGGCACATACCTCATCAACTCAAGAAATTTATTGATAAATTCATCTATGGCGAGTTGTCCTAGCTTGAGTTCATATAACTCCTTAGTCTTCCCATCAAAGTACTTTTCTGGCATATACTTCTTCTTGAAGTATTTCTCAAATTGTTTCCATAAAAAGTCCTTCTCATGGATTCATTTCACATTCCTAAGGTCTTCCCACCAAATGGAAGCCTTCGCATTCAAGTTGAAAATGGATATCCGAGCCTTTAAGTTTTCAGAGTAGTCATGGACTCTGAAGTACTTCTTCAAGCCGAGTAGCCAAACTTATGCTTCTTCCCCCTTCTTAATCTCTCCAATGAAGGTGGGTGGTTTGGCTTTCTTGAACTCTTCAGGGTCATGACTCTTGGAATGTTTCCTCTTCTTTCTTCTCGTCTGAGAATGGGAACTAGTTTTTCCACTAGAATATTCCTTGGAGTTGTCAGTGTCCTCAGAGGAATCTTCCAATGAGTGTCTCTTGGCTCCATGTAGGGCCTTCCTTGAGGTGATCCTCTTGGTGTGGCCACTTTCAGGACCATGTTTTTGTATATGATGTGGAATTGGATTTTTCTTAGTACGATGTCTTTCCATATGACTGGAAGTCAGACCATGTTGCAGTTGCCTTTGTATATATGATAGACTTTGTAGTAAGACTGCATTAATTTTGGTCTACTTTTCTTATTCCTTTATCAACCTTTCATTGTCAGCCTTACAACTCTGTGATTCTTCCATGAGGCTTCTTACAGTTTCAACGAAATTTGGAGGGGTTTCCACTGCCCTCCTTTCATCAGATTCTTCCTCTCTATTGTGGGAGCTTTCCCCAACTCATGGTATGTCACCATCCCTTATGTTGTAGTTTTCATGTTGTTCACTGACTGCTTGAGTGCTGATAAAACATTTTATGTTAGTCAATGTTCTACTAATTCATGAACAACATGTATCATTGCAAAGTGAAGTCATTAGATTTCCAAAAAATCTATCAACAGTAAAAGGTTTTATTCCTCTCTTCAGTAGAGGTTCAGACAAATTTCTTATAGAAGGGGGTAAGGTAGGGTGTTACCCCTTAAATATCTCTAATAATATTTTTATGCGACTCATGCATGAGCCCAAGCAGGCCAAGTGTTGTTTCCATGCTCTACTACCAATTTGTAACACATCTAACCCCTAAATACTCTTTTAAGGGGTGGGGCATCAAATGTTTGTTTTCCTTAACTATCTCAAATCCTAATTTTTGGATCTCCATCGGCTTCTGCTCTCCACAATCTTTCTAACGGTCACCACCATACTGAAATCTGAGTTTTGGTTTGCAAGTTATTGCCTCATGAGGATCTTCAGGTGTTATTAGTCAAGGGCCACGTGGAATCCATGTGGGTCCATATCATACATATGATCCAGAATTCCCCAAAGTCCTAGAGCTCCCAACACTCCTATATCTATGGTGGATATCCCTCCACCATTAAACTTGACGAGGGATCTTCCTCCTTGTTAAGGAATATTCCTAAGGATAATTCGACGTTGAGCGCCCCTTTTTTTCTACGCACGAGACCTCCTAGAGTCCCGAACTTTTGAAGTCCCATAATATTGCCACGTGGTTCCGACCTTTGTGCCTTTTGGTCTCTCTACGATACTACACCCCAAATCCTACGGAGTTCCAAAGTCTCGGAGTCCCGGAGTCCCGATCACTTCACCAACCACTTTGGCCAGGCGAGCACGTACCAGGGGATGACACATAGCAAGGGCCAGGGTTGACACATGCCCTCATCAAGGGGTGACACATGTCACACTCTAATAGGCATAAGGGATATGCAAAATTTTCATATCCCAATGACACGTGGAACCTTAGTTGTGGGTCCATGTCACCATGGATGACATCAGTGAGCCATGTCAACCCTAGATAAACAACCTTCTAACGTCCTTCAGATATCACGATCAAGTTCTGTCCACATAGATCCATTGATCCACGACTCTTTTTACTTTGCAACTTCGTCTTTGGAACTTATCAAATCACCACATCCTGAATCCCCTAGAGTTCCAAGTCTCTAGACTATAGGATATGGTGCCACGTGTTTTCTACATGTCAACGGTTGAGATTTACTCCATCATTTGTGATTTCCGGAGTCTTCACACTTCAAAGACTCTTGGTCAGGTTCCTTCAGAGTGACAAGTCTCTAGACTATAGGATCTCCTTCCATGTAGCCTCTCATCCAATCGCTTAGGTCCAACGGACGACATTTGACAGGGGACTAAGGAGGGGGGCCACATGTCACTCCCACGACATGTCCTTGTTGGTTGGGGATTTAAGAGGGGTTCTCAACGGAGTCATTAGATCAATGATTGAGAAGGGTCTTGAAGGATTCAAGGATCGATGATCCACGCCGCTTAGTAAATTCAAAATTTGATATTTTGGCGTGTAACTTCCAGCTTCCTTCTGGAGCTCCGAACTCCAAACCATGCATGATATATCACCACATGCACCTAGATTTCACGACTAGGATTTACTCTGGATTGCAGAGCTTCGGAGAAACTTGCACGTTCTTGTGTTTACACTTTAATTCCGCTGGATAACTGGACTTCTGGATAGCCTTTGATTTGTGGAAAAGCGTCTCTCCACTCTCAACGGTCCAAATTAACTTCACGACTCTGGCATTCGGGAGTTTTGGCGTTAGACCACCCCTATTATCCTAAAGTGGGACTTCGCCAAAGTACTTAACACTACCCCCTCACTAGGTTCGATCTAATGACTGAGAGAGATATCCAATGGATTCCTACATCCATGGCCCTCATCAATTCACATCTATGGCCTTCGGTTGTTCTCGAGGGTTGTGAAGTCATATGTCCCAGAGTTCTAAATTCTTAGAGTTCCGAAGCCAGAGTAGCTTCACTCCTTTCGTGATTAGCAAGGGGTTTCCAACACTGGTTCATATGGAACCTTATCGAGTTTCAAGGGCTGCACTCAGCTTTCAGATGAGATTTGATTAAGGCTGGGGAGCGAGACCTTGGTCATATAGGTGAAGGGTCTGATAAAGGTGCCCTACTTCCACCGGATTCAATCTTAGTCTTCCTGCGAAGGGAATTCGAGAGGTCGACAACATCGAAATGATCTGGCTAAACCCATCCCGACTCTTTCACTACAAAGTCCCCTTAGGAAATATCTAGTAAGTGTAGAAACCACAGCCTATACTTAGAATTACTTACAGACTCACATCTCATATCTCTCTAACTATTAAACTGGGGCAAGCAGAAGACCATGTAAATATTGCAGTTTACAGAAGAAAATGAGCATTTCTAATAATTGTTCAAACATTGTAAAACTTAACCATAAGCACATACATGCAATCATCACATCCATTTTATTACACAAAGTATGAAATACTTATCAGAAACTGGAAATTGTGAAGTGACTGATGAAAGAGGTGCTTGTTTCCACCCAACCATAGGCACAACCACTTCTAACGAATTTACCGCTGGCCACCCCCAAGCTAGACCATGATGTTCTGAGAGCGACTCTTTTTCCTTTCTCAACGATAGTCAAGGACGGAGGTTACTCTCCTCCTCCCATAGGATTGTGGCAAATGATTTTTCTCGATACCAAGCAAGGAGGTATGCACGAGTACTTCCATTGTCACTTGTCGGCCTTGTTTATCAGCTTGTAGTGAAAACCCTGTGCATGGCTTCTTGTGCCCAGAACGAGCTTGCTTCTTAGTTTTCCTCTCAAATCCAGAGTTGAACAACGCTCTCTTCTCTTCTGGAGATCGTTTTCTCCACTCTGCTTCCTTCTAGATATGCCTCTCTCCCCTGAATTAATTCCTTTCTTTCCTTCCTAAACAAGGTTGCGTGGGTCTGAATCCCCAACCCATGGTTAGGTCTAGAAGCCTTACAAATGGGTGCCCTACCCCATCTCCTCATTAACTCTTGAGGATGGCCATCCAACTACCATCTTGATTGGTAATTCATTTCAGGGTCAGAGGACCGTTGAGAAATTACATTCAGTAAGGTACTAGTTTGGTGAGGGTCATCTCAACCATACTTAGTGTCCCTCACCATATCTCTCATAGAATCCATGGTCTATCTTGGCTAACTCCCCCCTTTCAGGAGTTGTGGAGCACATATCCAATTTCTATTAATAAAATAAAATACATACATTGACCCTTTTATACAAAGGTTCATCAAATCAAACATTCACACATATCTAGTCCGCCATAGTCTCTTGGCCATTTATAGTTATATTTACAAATAGGGGGAAACATGGGTATTACATATGATGTGGACCAACCAGTGGTTAACACGTGTCAGTTTAGTGGACCAATATATGGGTGCCGCATGGCCCACTCAGGACCGCCATGTGGCACCCCCTCCATTGGTAAAATGTTTGGGTTTGGCTCCGCGGGGGTCGAACCCGCAACCTCTGGCAGGGAAAGTCTTTACATAGGTCGGGCCTACCAGCCCACCTACAAGTGGTTCTTAACCCTTACGTTTGAAACTTGTATTTAAACTTGACGAAAGGATAGTTCAGGTGGAAAAAGGGTTGGGGCTTGGCCCCATCCCTTGGTCACAAACCACAACATCTTATCGTATGACCGATAGCGCGGGGGTTTTGGGCCCAACCGACGGGGGTGGGTGGTTAGCCCGACCCATGGACACATACTATACATGCAACCAAAATATTTGGGGAGGTTGGTGCCAATTGTGCTAATTGTGCGATAATATAGCACATGATTGTGTGTAGCACGCAAAGCTAGGTTTTTGGATAGGAAAACCCGAAGAGGTCGTGTTGGATGACTGTGTGTGCATTTTGGCGAGCAGAGACAACAGGTTATTGAGGAAAAACTTCCAGGAAGTGTATTTTCTACATTTTTTAGCCAAACCTGGTGCAGAAAGAGCCTAGCTAGGGGTTCTTAGACATTTTGGATCCATTGCAGCCATCTATTTTTCATTCTGAGCATTGTAAAGCATTGGTTTTAACACTTTGAGAATATAATGAAAATGATCCATTGGAAGCTGGACCAAGAGATGTATCGCAAGAGAGGGGTGAACTCCTTTATCATTTTGTTGTGTTATGTGCTTATTTTGATGGTTGTTTATTTATGTTTATGTTGTTCGTTTCAAGTATAAAAACTCAATAATTTTATGTGCTGGAAACTTGATCCAATTTCCCAAGACACAGACATTTTCCACTTGCAAATTGGTATACACAAACCTTTTCATTTTTAGATCATTTGGACAAGGTTTACAAAATACAAGTTCATACAATGGCACTAGGAAGCCATCACAAGTAAGAGAAAGTTGGAATTTGTACATGTTCTTCCACAAATTTTTGAGATAGACATGAACAAGGGGTTGCTCTAGGGATCAAGACCACCCTAACCCTGTGAATGTGTTGGAAGCAAAAACCACATCCAATAAGTAGGAAGACATGTAAAACTATAGTGTCCCTAAGAATGCATCTAATTGATCCTTTCTTATAGCTTCTTCAAGTGAATTGGAGAGGATAGCATCTCCATTAGAAAATTTTACCTCCTTCGGTTATCACATACACCATTGGTACCCAACCTATTCTCACATGAGTTGAATCTTTCTTTCTATTAGCACCCAACCTATCCTCACATGAGTTGCATATTTCTCTCCATAGATCCTACTTACGAATTGGGCTATCCATGTGTATTATGACCTAAGGTGTATGGTGGGAGAAGGTTTTTTTCTTAAAGATTTGAAATTCCTCTCTTATTTATACCAATCAACAAGGATGTCATAGAAGTTATGGTCACAAATAAAGAATATTAGCCACTCATTGGTGAAGTAGATTTCAACTTTTGACATCTTATAATAAGCTTCAAAATATATTGATGTGAATGATCCAATACACTTTCCCTAATCATTCAGAATCCTTCTAGTGCCAACCTTTGTATGTTGTAGTAAATATTAGATCACTTCTTCACGGGACATTATTGTAGATCTAGTTGTTGTATTGTGTATGGAAGATTTTTTCAAATTTCTAATTATGGTCAGTTCTTCTTTTTTTTCTTTCATACAAGTTCTTGTCATCCCTAAGCCCTTTTCCGTCTTTGATCAAATGGAACAGTTCATTGTATATGTCGGCCCCATCAACTCAACAATGTACAAGGTGTTTCCATAAACGTGAAATTTAACATATTTTGGATTTTGGATTTCCATGATTGGTTGTTTTCCCTTGAAATCTTTCTTCTCCATTTTAATTGATTATTATGTTGTTGTGGGGGTCTACTTACCTATTGGTGTTGTTTCCTCAATAACCTCTATGATCTCAATTGAATCCCTCAATTGGCCTACTATTGGTTTCTCTTGCGTGCTTTTCTTCCTCCTATAGTATATTTTGGTAGCCATATACAAATTTCCACATGTTATAGCAACACAGAAACAAGGCATGTAGGGTTTAGCTCAAAAAAATGAATTAAATGAATTAATAGCTTACTTCTAGCAATTCAAAATGAAAACTGGTTTTAAGGATGGTGATATTGACCCTGACTCAAGGAACATGTTGTTGTAGTATACATAGATATTTGAATTTTTGTTGAGATTTACAGTTTGAACCCAAGCTTTATCAAAATCAATTCATAAGGAAAATAAAAGGAAATTGGAACCCGTGCAAGTGACTAACTCGAACATGAATGCTTTTTGAAGAAGGGAAGATGAAATCTACCAAGATGCATGCAATCACTGACTAGGTTTGAACTAAGAAAAAATTGAATGCATAAACATATCACTGCAAACCAAAACAAAAGAATGCATCTAACTAGTTCATTAAAAAAACAAAACTTGCTAAGTGAATAAGAGAATTTCATAATCAGTACTAGGTTAGCAAAGCTGATGGATAGGTGGTTATTTCTAGGCTATAACATTCTTGAATTCTTACGCAATTTCAATTGTTATGAGGGGAAACCAATCATTGCTTCACTACATAGACTATTTGAACAAATGCACTCTTATGTTTGACTTCAAACTTTTAAAACAAACACCCAAAGGGAAAGCTTGCATTTATTTGTAGGTTCGAAAGGTGGTGGTTCGAGTTATGCACTTTCAAAATGAGCCAAGATAAGATGTGTTTTAAAGGAACATCAATGCAGAAGAGACATGTATATGTTAATGAATCTAATTCCAAGTTTAAAAATATTTCATGTGTGTGAAGAGTTCAAAATCCAAGGGGACGATTGAAAAATCAAGACTCATTCTCACTTTGTTTTAGAGAGGGAAGGACCAATCTGGCCATTAGGCCCGATCATGGATTCATAGAAAGAGTTCACAATGAGGAGGCCCAATCCGAAGGTTTACACTGATTGAGAATTTGGATGCCTTACAAGCATTTAGTGAAAAGGAGGCCCTATTTTGAAATTTTGGCTAATTACAATCAAACTCCAAATATTTTTGAAAGCAAGGCTTCTCATTCAGAGGTAATAATTCCAAGGTTTTATGAGGCTTCGAAGAAAATCAAATAAACAAAAAAAAATTGGTGATGAGGGAGGTTGAATTGAAAATCAATACCCTTCTCACTATCTTTTGATGGGGAAGGCCTGATTTGGAGATTTAGACTGATTGAGAAATTGGCCTTAAAAAGTTCAGTCAGTTCAGCCTAAAGTTTTAAGAAAAGGTAAAATAACAATCATTGAATAAAATCAAAAGTTTGAATAGTTTGAATGATGATAGGAGGGCCCAATTTGAAAATTGAGGCCAATCTCCAAATCAAGACAAGGCTCAGGATAGGGAGGTGAAGTTAGGACACGATTTTTGAAGTCAAGCCTGATTGAAAAATTAGGGAAAGACAAATTTGAGGATAAGAATAATTCGAATTTGAAAGGAAATGACTATTCAAATGAAGAATAGAAGGGGACCATTGTTGAAGTCAAGCATTATTTTGAAGTCAGGGGAGGACATGAGTAAAATGAAAAAGGGGTCTTATTTGACAATAGGGTCTGAATTTCAAAGGGGAAAAGTTAGAATAAGAAAGAGAAGGAAGAAAATAAAATGTAAAGAGTTTGAACAAAAAGTCTTGGTTTCAAAAGAAAAGAAACTTGAATAAAAAAGAAAGGGAGATCGAATCAAAGGAAAAAAAGAAAAAGATGAAAAAAGGGGCTTGATTTGGGAAATCAAAGTAAAATTTGAAAAGTAAGGAAATTAAAAACCTATGAAATAAAAACATCAATGATCTGGAATGGATCATTATATAATTTGTCATCTATCGTGGTACTTTCTGGATGAAAAAAATTGGAGGAATCGGCTTGAGGCATCAAACGACACTTTTTGGTCAAAAAACTATGGGAACCCCTTGAAAGTGTTCTACATACAAACACATTTCCAACGGTGCAAGAATCGCCTCAATCAGAGTTCGTATGTGAAAACTATGTCTCCCACAAGTTGACCTACCATGTTGATCACCATGGTATGAGTGGATGCCATGTCAACCCCCRTTACTCAAATGTGTGGGGTAGCCACATTTGGAATTTCGGGAATATTCTAGGTCCAMACCTTATCATTAATTGAGGTTTGAGGAAGTCAAAACCCTAACCCTAGACTACTATCGAACTATGTTAAATATTGAGTCTCTAGGAGGAGAAAGGGTTCCATTCTTTAGTATTATATTTGTTCCATAGTTGAGCAGAGMATCTAGGAGTGGTATTTTAAKATCACAASAGAGGAGCAAAATATTTTGTAACATCTATACAGGCCACAGTGGCAAAGGAAACTCTAAAGTGAGTGTCTCTTTCTTTGTATTTGCATTTCCATGACTGAAGAAAAGAGAGAAGAGCATAAGCCTCACCTTCTAGCTGGGTTTTCTTCCCTATTGGGTTTATCAGGATATATCTTGTGTTCATTTGTGTGTGGATGGTGTATTTTTTTTCTCATTTCTTTCATTTTTGAAATTTAGTTAATATTTCATAAATTCAAGTAAATCTAGTGATTAATTAATTTGGGATCCAAGGAAAATTAGTTTGTATAGTCTAATATTTCAGAATATTATAATATTTGTTGTGATGAACTATTATAGTGGAATGTCCATAACAATTTACAAATCATATTGGTATCAAATCATTTTTCTTTAGGATATTTGTGGAAAGTTGCAGGATTGAGGAATTGGCTTAAGAAGAAAGACACAGAACCTTAGCCATGGAAAATGAGTATGTTCACAACAACCCTCGAGATCCAGTAGAAGATATATTTGTGAAGTTGATGAGAAATTTGTTGATATCTCTTGCAATATGACCCTCCTCATGGAATCTCTAGCAAACAAGCTCAGACTGTTTGGGGAGGTTGGAGGCTCTAACTTAAAGATCAGATCAGGGGGGAAACTAGAAGATAATGAAGACCTAGAAAAGGAATCAAGAAAAGAACCCGAGAAAGAGTAGCCAAGTTCCAGTTCCATTACCCCTTCACAATATTTTTTTTAAATGGAAGCGAAAGTGGATATCAAGCCATACCAAGGTGAGATATATGCAATAAATTTGAATCATTGGTTGCAGTAATTAGAGGTCTATTTCAATGTTAACAATATAGATGAGGAGCAGAAGATTTTGTTTTCCCAACTGAAATTAGAGGGCCATGCATTAACCTAGTGGGAAAGCCACATGGAGACACTTAGGCTCGAGGTTGATATGTCAATAACTAAGTAGGAGGATTTTAAAACCCTCATTAAGTCTCAATTATACCCTATCAAGTATGTAGAGGACCAATAGATCCATTAGCATTACTTCATGCAAAGGCAAGGGTAGAGCATGAAGGAGTACACCACTAAATTCAAAAGGATGGTTATCATTATGGGTATCTCTCCCAAGAACCTAGATGTACTCCTCAAGTATCTAAGGGGTGTAGACACTCATTTTCAAAAGAAAGTGATGCTCTTCAATCCTAGGATAGTTGATGAGGTCAATGTGCAAGCAAGATATCTGGAAAATATAGGCCACAAAAAAGGACAACCAAGTGGTTATAAATAGAAAATTATAGTTACCAACTTAACAAGAACTGACTTCAAAACGATAACTATACCCCAAAAAACTCATATTTTTGGGCCAAAATTACTAAAATCAACCCCCGAATCAAAAAGTGGTGCTACCAGTAACACCCTTTTTTTGTGGGTGGTTGAAATTTCAGCCTCTTCCTTTGACAACCTATACCATTGCAGAGAAAAACCTTAAAATCAAGGTGATGCTACCAATAATACCAGTTTTATTTTTTGAGTTAAGATTAGGACCTAGTTGAAACTGTGACCTTCACAATGAGTACCATCACCGATAAAAAATCTCAAAATCAACTCCTAAATCATTGCTTGAAAATTTATTTATTAATTACCTATTTTTATTTTTATTTTACTTTACATTGAAAGATAAAAATAAAAAACCTTTCTAAACCAATTTTCAAAAACATGAGTAAAAAAAAAAACCCTTTTTAAAAAACCAATCTTAACCATTAAAATATATATATATATATATACAAAAGAAAGAAACTATGAATTTTTTTTTAAAAGATGATTAAAAAACAAATTTCCAACAAAACAAAAATTAAAAACTCAACTAAAAACTTAAAAAAAAACACCCAAACCACCCCAACCCACCCCACCCCCCTCCCAAACAAAAAAAAATTCGCAAAATAACCCAAACATTAAAATAAAACTAAATTTACAAAATTAATTTAAAAAAAATTAAAAAAACTAAAAGTACAAAATTAATTTAAAATAATAATTATAATTTATAAAAATTAAAACAATTAAAAATTTAAAAAATAAATAAAAATAAAAATTTTAATAAAAAAAGTTTTATAACAAATTAAATTATTAGAAATTAAAAATATATATTAAACATTATATATTATAAGCATAATACATACATATATTAAATTAAAAAAAGGTCAAAATAGGGTTTTGGGAGGGCCCAATTATGAGAATATTGTTTTTTTTGTTTCCTCAAGAAAAAAGCATAAATTTTATTTCTTCCATAAGAAATAAAATTTACATTATGTATAATGCATGATTAACATGTATTTAGTCAAACAAAAACTCCCGCAACAGGAAGTTCAGACCCCATCAGTAAAGACATTTACATAAAGATCCTTGATATTAGCTTCGCCACATAAATACATACAAAAGAAATGACTAAAGGGGATGCCACCATCATGAACACAAGTTCTGGCCCCCATTAAGAGAGCAAGGTTTCTGAAACCAACAAGAAATAAACCTATTATGGATGCCAACTGCTAGAACTATGTATCTTTACCTCAAATAATTTTACAAAAACGTGCTAGTCTTTTGAAATTTAACTTACACAATCTTCAATCTTAATAAAAAGTTTGATCAAAAGACTACTTCACATCCTCAAAACAAAATAAAAAACTCAGAGAACTGTTATAAATCTATTGGGTCCATCCTGTCAATAAAAGGTTTGTGATAATATTGAAAGAATTTGCCTTCTCTTTCTTTTGTTACCTACCACTGTCCAAGAACCAACTGAATGTCCTCTTTAGAGAGCTTGTCAACTTCTCTGTTCCGCTCCCTGTAAACATGTCGAATAGAGAAATTTCTATAAGATGTCTAGATGATAAAAACTTCTTCAAGAAAAGGAAGGAGTCTCCAAAGATTTGAAGAGAAGTAATCCCTTTTTCCACCGCAAAAGTAAGTAACAATTTTAGGGCCATTAGTTTTGCGTAGTTGTTTGACCTTGAACCGAGTCCCATTTTTAGCTTGAAGAAATGGGAATCAGAAAGATAGAGAACAACTCTGCCACCACAGTTCTAACCGTCATTTTGAGAGGCCTTTGTTATCCCCATTTTGTGGATAACTAAGGAGATGATGTCTAGAGACCCTCAAGTTGAAGATATGGAGTGTCAAGAGACTACATGACCAACACTATGCTTTGCACAGATGGAAAACCCACTCAGCACCACAGATGGTCATAAGTTTACAAATGGAATCCACCACACCAGTTGGATTCTGGAAGGTAGTGGGCCTTGCTCCATGAGGTACAAGTCAGTATTATGGTGAGCATTATTTCAATACCTAAGCCATGTGATTATGTTGTATCTTAGATTGCTCTAGATTTCATGATATGTGCTTGGACATTATGCATTTTTCTATGCTTCACCTTGGTGGTTGACATTGTTCCCTAGTAAGTGTTCTTCTTTGGGGATGGGTTTGTTGCTGGTAAATCCCTTGATTATCCATCGTATCGTTCCCAACCATACTTACCATTTTTCATCATTATTCCCCTATGTTTCCTTATCTTTTTTGGATTTTAGGGTGTATTGACCCAAAGAAGGGGTTGTCCCTCATTCTATGGGAAGAACAGGCTAAAGGCCCATAGGGGTTGGTGTTGGGTAAAATATAAAATCCATATATGAACCTTCCAGATGATTTGCCCATGGATCACCCTAGAGAGCAATAAAACGCTCATCTTTGAATAAAAGGGGGCCCATAATATAACAAAGAAATGCATGAAAGGTATATTAAAGGATAGGAGGTCTCATCACGAGCTGACCTATCACGTCCATGGATGTCTAGTGGCATGACATTGTCATTATATGGTCACCACGCTAGGGTAGTGACTCTCAGTTGCATGGCTGGGAGAAAGGGGGTCTCATCACGAGCCAACCTTCTCATTTCCATTAGGAATTTTTGGGTGACATTGCCACCATTTGGTCACCACGCCAGGGAAGTGACCTTCAATATCTCCTTGTGATAAAAATAAAATAAAAGAGAAAGAAAGATAAAAGGAAAATAATGGGCTTGGAAAAAGCGCATTGCAGACGAGGGTACCACACACCTTCTACAAAGGCACCCATGAATGAGACACTACGACCCCTAGTATGTCATGAGCCACCCTATGCCCATTGAGTCTTGACCCCCATCCACCTCATACACTTTATATGGCTTAGAGAGGGCCCTCTTGAAGGATCTCCTTGACCTAGGGAAATACCTACCCAATAGGACACCTCACCAACCATCCCATACTTAAGCTTGACAAGTCACATAGTGTCTTTGAGTTGTTAATTGTTTGATATGGTAATATTTGATGCACATGATTAGATGGATTCTTTATTGATTGGATCCACTTATCATGATGTTATGACTTGAGATACTTGGAGGGCGTTCCCATTTGGTTTTGCAGGACCTAGTTGGTGGATAGTTTTGGGAGAACAAACCTAGCTTGGGCTTCCATGGGGATACAATCCCATAGGTTGGATGCCAAGGGCCCACATGCCAGATGAGAGAGAGATGACTTGGACGGCCTTGATGATGACTTATATGACCTATCCCACCCATTGCTTGCTAAATGATTTCCCCAAGAGGGGAAAAACGTCCCACTTTTGAGCATGATGTCATGGTATTGGGTGAATTTGGGCTTGGTGGTGAGGTGCCACTCACTTGCACTTGGACATTTTGAGGAGAAGAGGGTTTTCACCAAGAAGAGATCATCTAGATGCTTGACACATGGCCTTGGGAGGCCCTTCTATCCTTCACCAGCACCAACGACCTCCTCAAAGTGGAAAAACGTCCCCTAAAGGGGTGATGTCATCATTAATTAGGGTTTAATTTGTGCAAACGATGAAATTTTAAGTGAATTTTTTAATATTATTGTGTTCAGGGGGAAATATTAGGGTTGTTGACCCCTAATATTGTGTTTTACTCCTCATTTTGTGGACAATCCATGTTGGCTAAATTTTGTATAAATAGAGATCATAAGGTCTCATTTTAAACCATAATTTTCCTCTCACAAGAGGAGTTGGTATGAAATTTTGGCCTCCTTGTCTCTTTTAGCTCTTGTGCACTTTTGTATGGATGATTTTATGAATGGTTGGTGGAATAAGTCCTAGTGCTAGCTTTGGATGATGCATTTCTATATCTTGTGGTGATTTGTCTTGGTATTTCTCTTGATCTTGGTATGGTTTTCTACTATTATGATATCATTATTTCAATTTCAAGTATTTTATGCTAGGATCTAGGTGGGAAGTATAAGGGCATACACCCCCACCATACATTTCACCATTTTTATTTTCTTCATCTCATTGATCAAGGGTTTGCTAAGAGAAGTATAAGGGCATACAAATTCTTAGCTTAAACCCTATCTTAGAGAAACTTGCCTTGGAAAGTAAAAGGGCTTAAACCCTCAAGGAGGTAGATTCTCTAATCTCCTTGTGACTCCATTAATCAAATATTAAAGGCACTAGTAATTGATTTGTTGCATTGGAGATATAAAATTATTGCATTGGGAAACATGAATTTCGGCTTTTTACTTCTTGCAAAAGTGGATTGTCTTCCTTATTCCTTGGGAACCTCACAACCACCAGGGCATCCTCATCTAAGGGATACTTATTGTTGTTGTTACAAAATTGCATCTTCATCCATTAGTGCTGCAGAAACCCTAACTTACTTGCTTTAATAACTCTTTATTCAACCATTGTTTTTTGCTCAAAGTTTGAACACTTACTCTACTTGTCCTAGTACACATTTTGGTAAAGTTTGAGGATATTTCAGTGGATGATTTTCTTGCTGAAATACCTTGAATGTTACAACCATAAGTCTGATATAATTTGTTGCAGACAATTGTTTCCAACAACCTTATCTTTTGTGCTATATTTTTGGCTCTTTGATCTTGAGTTTAGCTAGTCTTTCTCTTGTATTTTCTACTTGATTTCTAGCACTTATTGAGCAACTTCTAATATCATTTATTTTTTGATATATAATGTCATATAATTCCACAAATTAGGGACATAAATCTTAACTTGCTTATCCAACTAACATATATTGTTGCAAAGTGTCTTTTCTTGTGTCTCGGGCAGGTACATTCATCCGAAAAAACATTATACTTATGGGGAAGCCATTACTTAACTTGAAAGCCATCTCTCCCTACCTTTCTTTCCATTTAGAATTGACCTCTATGGGCTTCCTTTCCACTTCCCTCCATCTCTATATCCCCCTAGGGTCATCGGGATCGCCTCCCTAGAGTGACCTAGTCACCCTTGAAGTGCGGGACCTACATCGAGGTGACATTGGGTGTAGGATTCCCATAGTTGTAGCACTTGTTCCTTGGTTGGCTCGGGATTTTCCTAACCTACAACCTGTGCCATAACAACCCCATAAAAAAAGGCCCATGGATGTGAATGATCCACTATTTCTTCCACCACTAGTCGAACTGGGGGAACATCCTTTCCTTGAGGAAAGTGAGATAAAATACTTAGAATTTGAGCTACTATGAGTTCAAAATGGACGAATTCTCATGGAAAATTTCTCTATTTCGGGATAGCCATATTCTCTAGTTTATGAGGAGTGGGAGGGATTATATGTTATATGTTTGTGGATTTGATACCCATGTTCTCCACGCATCTTCAATAGATTGTACTTGCCATATACAACCCTGATTAAGTGATTTTGTGCATTATGCCCAAATATGTTTTGTGAAAGATCATTTTGTGAATAGGTGGGTGACCAATTCCTTATTAGCGTTGTAGAGAGAACACCATCTCGGGCCTTCAAGACATATGTTCCTCATTTTGTCCCAAGTTGGCACTTCATTTTTTATCAGACACCATAATGAAAGACAAACATTTAGTGGGTATTTTACTTTCCATATCCCTTTCCACCACCAAGAGGTCTCATGATGTAGGAGATCAATATTGATTAGAGTGTAACCAAATTTTGGAGAGTACAAACCATGCAGATTGTGTTTCCAAACTAGCTCATATTCCATGTCTGTAATACAAATGTGTCCCATTTGAAGAGCCCGAAGATAAGTATCCCAATAAATTGAAAATTCCTCTTGGAAACCCACCTATAATGCACTCTTCCAATCTTGTGCCCACACTGTGGTCCTCTCCCTGTCCACAACTTGTGCCAGATGGAAAAAACCCTTTCTTGTAGATTAAAGATTATTGCATGAGGGAGTAAGTGACTTATTTTACTTCTTGGCCAAGGGTCAACATTGATTCTGACTTAATTTCCCTTTCCCACTCGCCAGGATAATCCCTCCTCTATAATCGAGAAAGATTTCACTAGAGCCTTCCAAATAATAAAGCAGTTGATTGTCTCCTTCAGGGGCCTTCTGATCTAATCATCCAATGAGTCTGGCTTGACGTATTTATGAATAACCACTTTTTCCAAAGGCTTTCTATAGAAATTAGTCTCCAACCTACCTTTGCATAGAGATCCTTTGAAAAGAGATGGATGGTTTTTAAGCACCAACCTCCTAATATTTTGGGGGCCGCTAGAACATCCCATTTGACCCAAGGAATTACAAAGTGGTCCTTTGTGTCATCCCATAGAAATATGAAGTAAGTAAGTCTTATCTTCTCCTATGTACCTTTCAGTACCCAAGCTAATGAATTCCAATACATTGGGATTTCTTCCAGTACTGATTTGACTAGTACTAGTCTCCCCGCCCGATAAAGCCAACAAAAGCTCCAAGATTTTAATCTCTTTTCCAATTTTTCCACTAGCCAGGCCCAATCTTCCTTCTTGTAGCTATTGGGTTTTAAAAGGAATCCCAAATACTTGAATCCTTCATCAAAGGGAAAAAGAGTAAAAGGAAAGAGATTTGTATAATACCGTATCTCCTCTACATCCATTGGGTGGGTTGACATAGTATATTTTTGAGGATTTATCTGCATTCTAGTTGGTCGACCAAATAGATCCAAAATGTAACTTAATTTCTCTTGATCCCTCCTCAATCCACAGTAGAATATTAGTACATCATCAACAAATAAGATATATGTAATCTGTAGAGTAAGGGAAATATATGTACCTTGAAAATCACCCCTAGATTTTTCCTCGCCAATGGCTCGACTCAAACCCTCTTCCACTAGCAAGAAAAGAAGGGGAGACAATAGGAAACCTTGTCTGAGTCATCTTTCTGCACGGATAAAAGGAGATGTTGCTCCATTGATCAGTATTGAAAAATATATTGGTGTGATATGACTTATAATCCAATTTATAAAAGGAATCTCAAAGCCCAGATGTGTTAGGATCATCCTTATGTAGAGCCAACTCACTATGTCATAGGCTTTGGATGGATCAATATTTACTACCACCCCTTTTTTCTTCCTTGAATTCATACTATGTAGAGCCTCTTGGGCCACTCCAATAGCTTCATGAATCTATCTTCCTTCCAGAAAACCGAATTGTTCTTGTGAAATTGATTTGGATAGAAAATATTTCAATCTTCTGGTAATGATGTTTGAAACTACCTTGTAGATGTTGTTACATAAAGAAATAGGCCTGAAGTCTTCAAAATATTGAGGATCGTCCTTCTTAGGGATGATAGAAATTAAAGTGGAATTTAACAAAGGATGCATATAACCATTTATCCTAAATTCTTCAACAACTCTGAGTATGTCTTTCCTGATAATGTGATAAAGTCCCATAAAAAATCCATAGCCCACCCATCCAGACCATGAATTTTATCTTTTTGGAAACTATGGATCACCTCTTTGAGCTCATCATCTTTTGTGACTTCTTCCATAAGTTACATGTTATCATCCTCATCCATGGAACTAGGAAAATATAGAGCCAACTGGACTATGGCATCAATAGAGACTCCCTCATATGATTTGAATAAGGTTTTGAAATGGTGAGTGCCCAAATGTGCGAGCTCGTCTAAGGAAGAGTAAGTTATACCTCTATGGTCTTTTAGCTGCCAGATGGTGTTCGACATCTTTCTCCATTTTTCATATGCTTGGAAGAATTTTGTTTTCTCGTCCCCATTCTTGAGCCATAATGCTCTTCTCTTTAAATGTCATTGTTCCTCCTTTGCATCCAAAAAATTTCTTCTCTACTTTTATAGAGAGATCAAGGTCTCTTTTGCCTCTGGTGAAGTGAAACCACCACCCTCCGATTCATACATAGTTTCTATAGAATCTTCAACATTTATGAGCTCATGCGCATCTTGTTGTTTCTTCTTGAGAGCCCAATCAAGAGTGGCCTTTTTTTAATTTATAAGGTTTTGTGCAAACAACGTCATTGCCCTATCTTCTGGACCAATAGGTGTCCAACTTGCCTTGACTAGATCAAGAAATATTTCCTCCTTTAGCCATGACGAATTGAATTTAAAAGGGCTCATTGATTTTTTTAATCTACCAACGACCTCCAACAAAATTGGGTAATGATCTGATTTGCCTCTAGCTCCCACCCATTGTCTGAAAAATAGTGTGGATTCCATTAGAGGTTCAACAAGAAGAAAGTGAYATCCTTTTATAAATAGCTTCAGCTCCAACTCTCTTATTTCTCCATGTCGGGCTCAGTTTGATGGGGTCAATATCGATCAGTCTTGATTCCCACAACTTCTAATGAAAGTATTATGAAATAGCATCARGAAGTGCTCCGTGTCCCAATGATTCATAAATTCCTAGATAAAAATTGAGGTCACCCCCCATGATTAGGTCCTCTCTTTTTATAAATTATTTACTAAGTATATTATCCCAATATGAGACCCAATCATGGGTTGGACCATAGACATTGATAATCGAAAGACCCTTGCTCAAATATGTTGATAATATGGTCACACCAAGACCAGAATCAAAACCCGGGAGTTGATTAATTGAATAGATATATACCTCCATCCAGTAGTCAATCCCCCCGACCGACCCCTTACATCCAGACCTATAAACTTCCAATATTTGAACAAACTTTCCAGAAGAGGCACTACCATATATGCATACCCCAAAGTCTCTTGAATCAACAAAATGTTTGGATGGGTTGACTCCACCAGCCTGTGGAGAGAAATTTTCTTAGCTGGGCTCGCCACACCCCTACAGTTTATTGAAATCACCTTCATTCCGCAACCTTGGTCGGGGTGTGCATTGCTCTAAAATCCCCTATAATGGAGAGTTGACGATCGACTGCCATGTCCATGGCAACCCTGGATTTTTCTTTTGAGAGATTGGATCTTCTTCCCCTTCCCTTTCAACAAGAGACCGACGAAGGATTCATACCTAGTCTAACCATATTTTGTAATGATTCCCCGGGCCCTGGAATGGGTCTATTCCTTAATTGATAAACCACTAAATCTCCCTCTGAATCTTTTGAGGAGTCCAGAGAAAAATTGGCATGGGGAGCATGATCCAGATTATTTTGAGAATGACATGAAGACAACAATATAACCGATATATAACAAGGAAATACATAAAGACAATGTGGATAACACATAAATATAGTGAAAACCAACTTATATTAATGAACAAGAGAGAAAACCATTATAGAACACAAACTGGCAGAATGGAATTGCCTATCTATGAAAATAAAGAGATGTTGGCTACACTTCATTCACAACAAGCTTTACATCACACTCCATTGCATTCTTAAAGGGATTCCTTCACCTCAATTGTATATGAGAGAGTGAGAGGAGAACAATTCTCATGATGCATGTGGGATAAATTGGACTAAGTTTATAAAATTCCATAGGCATGTAAAACACTAGAACTTCCCAGGCGGCCACCCATCCCAGTACTACTCTAGCCTGAGCACACTTAACTACAAAGTTCTAAAGGGATCTCGTGCATTAACACTATGTTATAGGCATATACGTAAGACCACTAGGAAACCATTACATGATGTCTGTAATTAACAAATGAAGATGGAATTACATTCCATTCCCCATCAAAAGGGTGATTATCATGGTTTATCAAAACCACAAGCTCAAAATGGTGATTCAGTGGAAAATTTGGATGGCCATCGAGATCCATCTGGATCATTCTTCCCCCCTTATGAAGCAATGGTCCCCATTGCGTCAAGTTCCCTTGGGAGATGGGGAGACTTATACTAAATCTGAAGCTTGGTGTGTTGCTTGCCTTGTTGAAGAAGTTGTCCTGCTTAGCTTGTTGAAGGTTGTCATGAACCTGTTGTTGGAGGGCTTGGATCTGTTCGACCAATATAAATGCATGATCTAACTGAGTGTGGGAGGACTCTGTCGGTGAATATGCAACATGAAGAGTATGAAGGATTATGTTACAACCTTTCTTGACTGGGTAGTGTAGAGGCACCCCTGTAGGTGCATCAATAACATCTTGGTACTCTTCTACAATCTTGTTGATCTACTTCTGTTGGATAGAAATATATTGGGTTGAATATGTAGTGTCCTTTTATTCACCTTTTGATTGGATTGTGAAGAGGCTAAATTTTGCAGTATGAGATATTATTTTGTGGCATTGTTTTGGTGGGACAATAGTCAGAACTACCTCTAGTATCATGTATACTTGACCCCCCAGAGTAATAATAACTCTACGAGGTTGAGACTCATAAACAACATGAAACCTCCACATATATGGTTGGCCTAATAGAACATCATAGACTTCCAGTGGGGAAACATCACACACTACCTCATCCTTGAAGGGTTTAATGCCATAGGACATGCGACATTATTGGTTGACAAGAATATCTTGACCCTGGCAAATCCACTTGATGTTGTATGGCAGCGGGTGCAACGTTGTTGGAAAATCCAACTTCTTGACAACCTCTAGTGAGATTATGTTCTTTTGTCTTTCGCTATCAACAATAAAATGCAGTGGGGTCCGCTTCACCCACATCTGTGAATGGAAGAGTCGCTCCCGCTCCTCAGGATCCTCTTCTGGTTGGATTGTTGCAGTTGTGAAAATAGCAATGGGTTCTGCATCAATGATCTATCTCCTTTTATTATTTTCTAAATCAAGTTCCAAGTCGAGTTCCAACTCTTTGTCTTTGATCTTGGCCACCAATGACTGTATTGAGCAACATTGATCAGTGTTGTGCCAAGGGCTATTGTGGAACTCACACCACTTTCCAGTGTCTTTCTTAGACTTCTTGTTACCCTTCTGTGCCTGCATATGGGATTGGATCTCTTGAGGTTGGTCTTCCTTTCTCTATCCATCATTATGTGAGTTAGATTTTCCTCTACCATGCTTCTCCCACTTACTCTACTGCTTGAATTTCTGCTCAATTTTGACTGCATATCGATAAGCAACTCCCAGGGAGGAGATTTCCAAGAAATCCATATGTGTTTGGATGTACCTGTGTAGACCATTGCGGTACATCAAAACCAGGTGCCACTCAGAGTTTTTGATACCCATCTTTGAGTGCAAGGTATGAAATATGTTGGTGTACTCCGACACTGTCTGGTCTCTTTTTTGACGCACAATTGTCCATCTCATGTATTGGTCATCATAGTTTATAACAGGGTAGAACTCCTCCTTTAGGGAATCTACAAAGGCCAGCCAAGTGGGTTCTCTCCCAAATAGTGTAGATTCATCTATGGTGTACCTATCCCAGTAACTTTCCCACACAACTATGACATGGGGAAGGGCTTTAAGGAGCACAAAGGTGATCGTTTCACTATCGATTTTTTTTTGGACAGAGTAATAACTGTCTAGCATATTCAACCATTTTTCTAGGGCATCTGCATATGTCTCTCTTTCAAATAAGGGGATATAAAAATTGATGTGTACCTTTAAGGGTGTCGCACTTGTGAAATGGATTCTTTTCGAATTTGTCTTAGCCGCTGCCATCGATAGTCTTTGAAGGATCTGAGAATTTTTTTCCATCATCTCATTCCTCTGTCACACGAGGGATTCCTCGAGCAATGTCTTGAAAGGATCTCCTACTTTTTCATCTCTCTTTTATTCCGCCATGGGAGTTTTCTGGGCCCGACGAGAGCAATTTTCCTCAAGCGAAACTAGCTCGAGACCCAACTCTCTATATCTTGACCTTGTCGGGGACCTGCTCTAAGAAACGACAAGGAGCAGCCTTCTCTGATACCACTGATCCAAATCATTTTGAGAATGACATGAAGACAATAATATAACCGATATATAACAAGGAAATACACAAAGATAATGCAAAGAACACAAAAATATAGTGAAAACCAACTTATATTAATGAACAAGAGAGAAAAACACTATAGAACACAAACTGGCAGAATGGGGTAGCCTATATCTGAAAATAAAGAGATGTTGGCTACGCTTCATTCGGAACAAGATTTACATCACACTCCATTGCATGCTTAAAGGGCTTCCTTCACCTCAATTATATATGAGAGAGTGAGAGGAGAACAATTCCCATGATGCATGTGGGATAAATTAGACTAAGTTTATAAAATGCCATAGGCATGTAAAACACTAGGAATTCTCGGGTGGCCAACCATCCCAGTACTACTCTAGTCTGAGCGTGCTTAACTGCGGAGTTATAATGGGATTCAGTGCATTAACACTATGTTGTAGGCATGTGCATAAGACCACTAGGAAATAATTGCATGATGTCTGTAATTAACAAATGAAGATGACATTACATTCTATTCCTCATCAAAAGGGTGAATATCATGGTTTATCAAAACCACAAGCTCAAAATGGTGATTCGGTGGAAAAGGTGGATGGCCATCGAGATCCATCTGGATCATAGTAGGTTTTGAGAATGGGATAGGAGCCAAAAGAAGATTTTCTAAAGGGGGGTCATAGGAAACAAAGGAAAGAGTAGGAGCAGAAATCAGAGAAAAAGGGAGACTCTTCAAAGATCCTGTCCATATTTTACTTAATATAGATAATGACCGAAACATAAAATTTAAAGAGGGGAGGAAATGAGGTGACATACCCAGGTGCACAACTATGCCCTGCTGGAGAAAATGTATAGTTTTTGTAAGTTGATCTAGATGGCCCCGACCTAAACTAGCCACAAGAATCGAAGGAGATGATGGAGCCCTATCCTGAGAAATCTCATCTTTATTTGGTGTAATATGCTAGACCCCACCCCCAGCTAAAACTTCTCTTCCTTGTTTCATTATAGGAGCCGAGGAAGCCTCATCGATCGGAGATACCCTACATTTTTTATGCACAGACCTAGAAGGACCATTCTTCTTTTTACTCAAGGAAAAGGAAATATCGTTGGCATTATGACCATGTTTGTCGCATTGGTGACATTTGAAAGGGATTCCTTCATAGTCCAGTTTTTGCATAAATGATTTTTAGCCCTAAGAAAATTCTATTTCCTCTTCCAAACCCTTACGAACGTTCAAAGAGACTAAGATGCGAGCCATCAATATTCTGTCTGAGGAAACAAAAGACATATCGGCATCCATGAAAGAACCCATGGAATTTCCCAAGAACTCAAAACCCTTTGGCGTCCATAGTTCTGGTGGAAATCCTGGTAACCTTACCCAGATTGGAAATTCATTAGTTTTATCTCAGCTTGCATCAAAGAATGGCATCCACCTCTTTAGTAGCATCGATGTCAAGTCTATGCACCAATGAATCTTAAAAACACTTACAACATCCACAAAAGAATGGAACCGAAACATAATCCAACCTTTTGACAGAGATTGAACTGAGGGAAAATGTTTTACCTTGTCCGACCATGACTTTTCTACCCATTCCTTTAGGGTATTCATACCCAAATGGCACTCGTTCACACGACCCACTATCTTCGTCTCCACCATTTATAAAACCTGTGGCAGAATAATGTTGTCCCCAAGGGACAATTTTCGGGGCTTTGGGACAACTTTTATACTATCTTGAGAAGACTGTGATTTATGGTTTTTTTAGACCATTTTTTTCCTTCCCCTGATCCGCCTGAGGAAATATTTAGAAAACCCCCTTCTTGAGTTTCTATATGATGGGAAGAGCCATGCACTGAAGTCTCTACTCTCGCATTCGGTGTTGATAAAACATGTGGGGAAAAAATAAAATTTTACGGGTCAATGGATGAGAAATTTCCTCTGTCAAAACCTTCAAGCCCACATACTTGAGCCTTCTCTGGGAGACCTTCTAGCAAAATAAACAAAACCAAAAATGTCTAATAAAAAAGGGGTAATCACCCTCAAACCCTCAAAAGTATACTTTGAAAAGAAAATCCTTTCTAATTTCCATTGACAAGCCCTAACCATCGATGGGACCAAATATGAGAAACTTCGAGGGGTTGTGGAAAAAAAAAACTTCCATATGGGCCCGCCTCAGATTCCAAACCAGAGTAAGAGTTTGTAGCCACCACATACATAGAAGGAGGATATACCCCAAATATAGGATCACATACTTGAGTTTTAGGTTCGGGGAAGCTATTTAAGCACCTTCCATCACAGAAGTAGTGAACAGTGGATCAGATATTGACACGGAGAATGAGCCACCTGGAACTGACCATATTTGTTGGTAGTCCAAAAAATCTCTTGAAAATTCTAATGATTCCTCTTAAAAATCCATTCAATACTACAGATGACCAAATTTGCCACAATTTTTCATTTCTATTGCCACACATATCTTTCGCACTTTCCACGAAGGCAAACAATTTTTTTCGTGGAACGTTTTTTGTTGCTATATCCACGCATTCATTTTTCGTGGAAACGGCGATGAAATTAGACCGCCACGTGTCACCATATTAAAAAGAGGCATACTTTTTTCCAGTGAAAAAATCGTGGCAATAGCGACGAAAAAGCGTGGCAATAGAGACGAAAATGTCATACTTGCGATGAAAAAGTGTGGTAAGTAGCGACGAAAGATCATTGCAATAGCGATGAAAAAGCGTGGCAGAGTAAAAACACCTATCAGTATCTTGCGATGCAGATACCATACTTGCGATGAACTATCGTCGTTATTGCCATGCCTTCTGTAGATTTAAAAAAATAAATTATAGTTTTCCCTTGCTTTCTAAGAAATCTCCGATCACATCCTTTTGTGTGGATAAGGAAATCTCGGTTATGATTTTGAAACACGGTCCTATATGAGGGTATCTTCTATCTCATTTTCCAACATTAAATAGGAAATATCAATATTATTAGCTAGTTTTGTGTATTTAACTATCACTGGAGAATCAATGAGAGCATCATTAAGTTTCTGCATTTCTGTATTCAGAAATGAACTTTAAACAACAAAAAATACCGATTTCGTGAAGATTTATGTCGTCGGATTCCGACCAAAAAAACCATTTTGTAGAATAGTTAGACAACGTCCAATTTTCCATGTTGATTTTGAAGTGGGTGTGGGAGCATCTCAACTCAAAATTCTCACACCTACCAACGTTCTCTCCATCCATTCGAATTTTCCATGTCGATTTTGAAGTGGGTGTGGAAGCATATCAACTCCAAATTCTCACGCCTACCAACGTTCTCGTCATCCATTCGAAGAATTGTGGAAAATTTGGTCATGTAGCTTGAATATAGCTAGTTTGAGGCTATGTTGATTAGTCGGCCTACAAAGAAAAGGAACAATTATTGATCAAAAATAACCTTTCTTTCTATAATGCCAAGGTTAGGAAAGAATTCATGGGCCTAATATATGTTTTCTTATCAAGCTATTGAGACATGGGAACATAGAGACATGGGCACATAGGTAGAACCCATATATGTTACAATCAGCCAATTTGATTGCGCTAGTATTGGAGTGAGAGTTGCAACAATGTACAAAAGGTTCAAAATATAGGTAATGGTCATGTAGTAATAAGACAAGGGAATAAATACGAAAAGTAAAATGCACCTATATCTAAAGTTCAAACCATTAAAAGTTATTAAAACCATCTTCATATAGGCAACAAGTTCAAGAAAGCTTGATGAAGTAGCATGATACTTCTATCTAGTGACACACAATGACATGTGAACGGTTAATTTGTTAAGTTGAAGCACAATTAGAAGTCTCTCGAGTCATGTTCCTTGCAAATATGGATGGATACAATGTGTCACTATAAGGTCATTAATGCTTGTCTTTCCTAAAACTCATGTTACAACATATTATAAACAATGAAAAGTGAAGGAACCTTGAAGCAAGATAGACTTAGGGAAGCATGACATTGAGAAGCCAATAAACCTAGGAAAGTGTGATAAGGCATATGGCACTTATGACTTAATTCAAAGGAATATGGCACTTATGATTTAATTCTCCAATGTTGTAGAGCCATAATATATTTTTGGACTTGAATACTATCATTATTTTTGACAATTTTCATTACTTGTTGAAACTCAACAAAAGAAAAGACAATCTACAAATTAAGTTAATTAGATATTCAATTATTTTTGAACTTTATCACCAGTAGCAAGAGTTTAATAACATGTGCTCCTTGCTTAAGGGAATTTGGGAGACATTGTGGGACAAGATTGGATGACATAGACCTAATTTTCAAGACAATCAAGATGCACATACACAACTACAACAAAGAKCTAGTTTGGCTTATCATTTTTGAGAGAGCCAAATGTTATGTCCATTTTATGCTTTTGTGCATTTAAGCATAAATCCATTACAAAAACATCAAATTAAAACATAGTCAAAGAGTTACTTGTTCCTTCATTAAATCAAATGATACAAATTAGAAACAATTCCATTATAGGCAATAGTAGAACGGAAGGGTTACTACTTGTTCTTATGGTAATTGGAAGGTCTCTACATTATCAACCCCATGTAACATGGATGAATGTGCAATACATGATTTCTCAAGGGAAAACAATACATGATTATCAATAAATAACACTTCTAAAATGCAAGGTAAAAAGAATAGTTATCTTTGAAGAAGTCTGTGAATTATTTTTGGACATGGGAATATTTTTAGAGGCTAACATATTCGTTGAACCATTCTTAGACTTGGGGTTTTATGCTCATAAGTTGAAAAGGAAAATTTCTTACATAATCTCAACAAAACTTCCAAGTCAAATCTTGTGAATCTGGTAAGCAATCAAAAGAGTGGATGCGTTAAAAATATTGTGAGTCTTTTATTGAGCATGATGTACTATGCCAATGGGCTATCTATTTGAAAGAAAAAACTTATAGTTGATAGACAGAACAACAAAAAATTCCTAAGAAAACCAAATTTATTGTTAACGTGCAATGGCCTCTCGATTGAACCAGGGTTGTTGTGGAACACCTCTCTTCCCTCCTGATAGTGGAATGAATTTGGGGTGATCAACTTGAAGATTCTACACTTAAGCAGTGCACCACATCAGGTCAATAGGTCTTAGAATAAAATAAATCTTGTGAAGGGAACAAGTTAACTCCTCCACTCTATATCAAGGTGCATAAAATGAAGGGAGAAATCTTGAATTAAAAGAAAGCTTGAACAAGTTAACTCCTCGACTCTATATTTCTATTGCCACACATATCCCTCCAAGAGGTCAATTCGTTGAGTTGGATATGAGTGTGCTAGGCATTCAAAGGCCAAGTGTCTTCAATCACCACCAAACCCTAGTCCTAGGGTGATGTCAATCCCTCAAAGGTGACGTTTTGGCCTCCAAAGGCAAGTTGTTTGGATTGTTGGGGATAGGTGAGATCCTCCAAGGTGTCTCTTAGGCCTCCAAAGGCATGTCATCATCATCTGGTGTGTGGACCCTGGTATCCAACCTATGGGCTTCAATCCCCAAGGAAACCCAAACTAGGCTTGTTCTTCCAATATGTCCACCAAACAAGGTCCTGCAAAGACAATGAATACGCCCTCCAAGGATCTCAATTCAAATGCATCATGATGAGTAAACCAAATCAATAAAAGAGCCTCCATTTCTTCTCCATTTGTCTTGTGTACTAGGTGTTAACTCCCAAAATGAAACCGTCCTTTTGGTTGAATTTTGTAGTGGATAGCATGTCCATCGGTAGTGGTCTCAAGATATTTTTGAGTTTTTATAGCTAAAATTTTTTAGGTTTTGGTGTGTCTTAAGGAAATAATTTGACCCATAAAGTCTTCTTTCCAAAATTTTCATTTTTACTTTCCTCAGCTAACCTTTGTCCGAAAATTGATTGTGCGCTGTGGAAAGTGTCCACTTTCAGCAGCTAAGGAGCTCTTTTCATTTAGTTGATGCGCTGTTGAAAGTGGTAAAGTTCCAAAGGTCCGACAATCAGTTCGCGGGTGGCGCGCTGTGGAAAGTACATGCTTACCACAACCAAGGAGCGGTTTCAATTAATATTGCGCGTTGTTGAAAGTCCATACTTTCCACAGCTAAGAAGTGATTTTAAACTAATGGTGCGCTGTTGAAAGTCCATACTTTCCGCAGCTAACAGGGATTTTGCACAGAATCATGCGCTGGTGAAAGTGGCAAGCAAG
>ML796325.1:110885-192335 GCA_009831015.1 Picea engelmannii | reverse complement strand
TTGAGTGGTACTACCTATTGCTACAACCAGATTATCCCAAGAGTCTGGCAAAGAACATAACAAAGTAATACACTTATCTTCTTCTGCAATCATAATATTAAGATATCCAAGTTGACTTACCAGAGTATTAAAGGCATTTATATGTTCTATCACAGAATCTCCATCTTCCATCCTAAGATGGTACAACTTCTTTCGAAGAAACAACTTGTTTACCGGGGACTTATATTGATACAAATTCCTCAACTTATTCCATAGTTCCTTGGTTGTAGATTCTCCTGAGACATTCAACAACACTGAATCTTCCAGGCAGAGTCGAATAGTACTCCTTGCTCTTCTATCCAACTCCTCCCAATCTTCCTTTGATATACCAGTAGCTAGTGTACTAGTAGTTTGTGTACCAGTAGCCTGTGTGCTAGTAGACGATGTACCAGTAGCCTGCGTACCAGGATCCACAACGATCCATTGTTCTTTGTCTACAAGAAGGTCCTCCATCTTGAGCTTCCATAACTCAATTTTTTTACCGTTGAACTTCTCTATCTCGATTCTAGATGAGCTCGTCATTCCTCTTTCTATACTCGAATATCCACAACAAAAGCTCCCACTAAACCTAGGTTTATCACAGACCCAAGATAAACATGATCTATTAAGACCGAGCCAAATCCTCAACAACAAATGTGTCCCTTTGAAGCCAAAAACGAGCTCTGATACCACTTGTAAGTTTTAAACCTGCGAAGTAAATCAATGCATATAGATTCTTAAGAAAGACAGAAATTAATCAATGGCTCATACACAGAGTACACAGAGATTTTATACCGGAAACCCTCAACCAGGAAAACCTTTCTTATATTCACTATATCTAGAATTTCACCATTCACCATACAATATATACATTGTTTTTAGGTATTCCGTAGATACCAAAACCCTAATCCCTTAATATGGGATTAATTTACAAAACCACTAAAAATAGAAAAAACCACCCCAAAAAAATTTTGGGGCGCTGCCCCTAACCCCATCGTACCTGCCCCCCCCCCTGGGACCCCCCTAGGAAAGCGCTCGATGCACATGGCACAAACATAACACTAGTGCAAGGGATCGTCAAACACAGTTGTCATATCTAATGCGCCCACACACACACATGCAAAGAATATAACACATACCCAACAGAGAGAACTAGTTGATTTTGCGCAGTGATCATTGAGACCTTGCCATCCATTCTGTTACATTGAGTATTGTTCACTGACCCGAGATATCATATCTCGAGTGTGCATGTTAGACGCAATTAGCGCAGCAGAAAAAGTTGTCGAAGAGATTCTAATAGACCTCATGGCTAAGAAGGTGATGTCTGTAGGCATCCAAGCCTCATCGACGCGAGGAGTGAAAGCCTCCCCATCGACTTCTCATGGATCTGGACCATCCTAAGCTGCAACCAAGAAAAGAACCAAGCATCGTTATGACTTAGAGAATGTGAAGCTAATTCCATCCATCCTACCCAACTACATCCCACCCCTGGCCGGTGTGGTGAGTCATGATAGTGTCTCGAGGGACTCTGACTACACAGTCATCACTGCATACCTTCCGAAGGGAATACAAGCAATCAGACCACAGTTGGAGAGGATTCCAACCTTGAAGATCAATGACTATAACCTAGGATACCGCAAGATCTATGGCATGCTCACACCTCACAAATATTTTACCAATACCAAGGGGAAGAAGTCGAATATCATCCCCCAGCCATGGACTATGGACATTGTGAGGTCCACTATCTTGAACATGATGAAGATACCACATTTTGGAAGGCACCAGGAGGTTAACGAGTGTGTTAATCTCCTGTTGTCGTGCTTCCATGGAGAGTATATATGGTTAGATAGACGCATCACTATCGATCCGACACTGATCCATAGGATCATTTGATTGAGCATGCAGGGACCAAACCCGCAAGACTTTTATCCAGGGAAGGCTACAGACCGTGCCCTGGCACAAAATATCAAAGACACCTACGATGATGTAGATAAAGGGGTGCGAGGCTACAAGGTAGCCTCCATTCAGAATGGCGCGGTGCACCTTGCTTGCCAGTTGATTGCTGGTAAGCTAGTCCGAAAGAACAGACCCATGCAGATCATATGATTTTTCGTTGACCTCGCAGGAAAATGCATGGAAGGACTACAGATGAACTGGGTCAGTTACCTAGTCAATCAGTTGGAACTAGATTGTCGTGAAGCTCAGGATCAGGGCTATGAGTTCCATTTTAGTTGGTTGTTGATCCTCATCGCATTCACTACTTGGGAGATGCCAGAAGGTGCAACCTTCCCTGACATTGAGCTATTCGAGCCATTAGCTGTGAAGTTCACCACGCTCTGGTATTTGAGCGATATGGGGAAACAATGGTAGTTGAATGTAGTATTTCATACCTACTACCCATAGCTGAAGAGGGCTATTAAGTCTTTCCCTCATATGACGTTGAACACCCTGGACAAGTTCAGGCCCCTTATGAAGTTCCACGCAGATAGGCATTTTATTTATATTACTATGCACGCAGATGAAAATAAAGAAGAGCTTCCATCCTACTACAAGCTCACAAAGGAGGACCTGGAAGAAATCACTAAGGAATGGCATGCACAGTTCCTTATACTAGTCGACCAGGCAACATTGTCTGATCCCAACCTCATTGGAAGTCCAGTGGTTACTCGCGAAGAGTATGATGCACCTAGTAGTAGTAGGAAGAAAAAGAAGGAAGATGTCCAAGAAATACACAACACATAAGAAGAGACTGCATTTGATTCACCTAGCGAAGGAGGAGATGACGAAGTGGATAAATAAGATAAAGAAGACAAGCCGAAGTAAGGAGAAGTAACACCGCCTAGGAACCCCCTTGAAGAGGCAGAGACATCCAAGAAAAGAAAGGTTTCCCCAACGAAACCTACATCACGGAAGAAGTCCAAAGTGAGTAAGTTGAAGCTGTAGACTGTACTCATGGTTGATGACTTCGACTTCATTATCGCAGCTGTATCAGATTCCTCAGAAGATATTTTGCAGAGAACTGAAGCCAAACAAGAATCCATGTATGATAGAATTAAGATAGAGCTAAGAGGTGTACAACAAGCCCTTCACTCCATCCGCACAGTGTCCATTGCACCCCCACCACCAGAAGAACCAAATTTGGGAGATGAGCTTGCCCAACTCTGCAGAATAGCTGATGCGAGCGAAGCTCACCTTCATCGCGTACAGGAAGAAAAAGAAGAGACCACAATGGCCCTGAAGAAATCACAAGAGGAAATCATAGAGCAACACCGAGAAAAAATCGAGATGCCAAGGTTGGAGATAGAAAAGAAAGGGATTTTTCTAATGTGAGGAATGTCGAAGAAAATAAAGACTTTTTATTACACATGAGTGAGGAGATCTCACTAGTTAGCTGAAGATATTTCATCCAAGTGTTGATGTAGAGAGGGTTGGATCATGGAGGAATATGATTCAAGATCTTCGATAGGTGGAGAAGGATTCCATCTAGAAATCATACAGGTCAAGGAGAAGAGAGAGCGGAGGAAGATGCAGGACGGTTTCAGTTGATAGAAGCCATAGGAAAGGGGTGCACCATATGGATATTACCATACAATTTTTTCGTATATGTACATGGGTCTTAGTGGAGATAGTCACGTATGTATGAGAGTTTTTTGAAGGGAAGGCACATACATATCAATAAACATGTTGGTACATAGTCATACAACAACACAGACATTTGCATGTTTGTCTACAATGTATATTCTCTTAGTGGGTCATTTTCCCTACTACGGGAGCCCTGATTTTACCTTAATAAAATAATATTGGAACTGGTTTTCCTTCCAAGGATTTTCGAGGGGTTTATACCCAAAAATATTGGTGTTCATGTGTGCATTATTTGGTTTCCTTGTTTATGCTTCCGCTGCATGTTTAGTTGATTACTCAACTGTGATTTTAGTAGACAAAGTGATTTTATTTTGAGATAACCGTCGGGTGTTGGGTTGAAGTGGTAAAATCAACATAAAATTAATAAGTAAGCCACCCAAACAATAGCTCTTAAACAAAAGATAAATTATGACAAATTGCAAGTATATTTCAGCGGTAGAAAAGTTGTAAAAGAGTAAGAGAGAGTGAGTTTGCTACAACCCTAACAGTTGTAGCTTAATGCTTGTTACAACAAATTAATCACTTGGAAAATCAAGACACCCCTAGGGAACAAGATAGTTTAAATAATGTAAAATTTAATTCCAAACTTTGAAAAATTCAATCTCTTTGAAATCACATTTACCAATGCAACAATATTCAATCTCCAATGTAAATATTAATGTCTTATCTATTGGGTAATGGAGTATCTTTTTTTGTTCTATGGTTTAGCGCTCTTCTAGGGGTTGTAATCCCTTGTACTCCCTAGAGAAGATACAACTTAGCAAGGTCTTGCTACAAGGGTGTAAGCCTTTTACTCCTTGTAGCAATCCTTTAATCCTTTTCAACAACAATAAAAGAGAAATTCCTTGATGGAGGGTGTATGCCCTTATACTCCTCCAAGTGTTTGACAAAATAACCTTGAAAACAAGAAGAAACACACAAAATTGAAGAAATTCCTTACCTAATCCAAGAGATAGCATCCAAAACCCTTGCTTATCAAAGATATTCCACCAAATTTCCAAGAACAAGCATCCAAGAGAAGTTGTTATCCTTTCCTCCACCAATAGACAAGTAAAACATCCATTTTTCACAAGAGACAAGAGATAGTGAATTTCCCAAATAGGGTGAAAATTTAAGCCAATAGTTATGTAATTCTCAAGTGATTTATGTATAAAATGAAAATTATATGGCCTATATTTATATGATGTCATCTAAACTAATTTTGTTCACATAAAATGTCAACAACAAGTTAAAAGGGAGCCGACCCCCTTTATTTTCCTTTACAATTTACAAAAATAAAATTTACATAAAGTAAAACCCTCAAAATTATGAAGTCATGCCCTAGAAGGGTGACGTTGAGCCTCTAAGTGAGACAGTGAGCACATAGAGAAGTACAAGATTGCTTAGAGAGACAACCAAGAGTGTGGTGGTTTTTCTTGCCAACGTTTTTAATGACAGTCTTGATAACACCTTAGACGACTATCGATTCATGTTAAATATCGAGCCTCCAGGAGGAGAAGGGGTTCCATTCTTTAGCATTGTACTTGTTCCATAGTTAAGAAAAACATATAGGAGTGGTATTTTGAGAGCATAACAGAGGAGGAGAAAGATTTTGTAGCATCCTTTTAGGCTACGGTGTCATAGGTAAATCCATAGTGAGTTCCCATTCCTTTGTATTTTCATTTTGATAACTGAAGAAAAGAGAGTAGATCATAGGCCTCACCTTCGAGCTAGGTTTTCTCCCATATTGGGTTTCCTAGGGTAAATCTTGCTTTTATTTGTGTGGATAGTTTTTTTATTCATTTTTATTTGTGTGGATGGTGTAGAATTGCAAATCACTTTATTTCGGGTTGCAATCGTCAATGCCATAATGGTAATGTTACCTTCTATGTTTGAACAACTATCTCCAATTAAATTTATTTATTGTTGTTACATTGTGTTTATATGTTAAATGTAATATACTCTAGAACATTAAAATATGTTAAATGCAATATACTCTATAACATTAAACAATTTTAACAAATATCAACAATAATTGGCCAGGGACTTGACTTTGAGACCTTATTTATAATAATCATATCACTCATTCATTTTAGCTAATTCACAAATATTAAACAATTTTAACAAATATCAACAATAATTGGCCAGGGAATTGACTTTGAAACCTTATTTATAATAATCATATCACTCCAATTAATTTTATTTATTGTTGTTACATTGTGTTTATATGTTAAATGTAATATACTCTAGAACATTAAAATATGTTAAATGCAAAATACTCTATAACATTAAAATTTTTTAACAAATATCAACAATAATTGGTCAGGGACTTGACTTTGAGACCTTATTTATAATAATCATATCACTCATTCATTCTAGCTAACTCACAAACATTAAACAATTTTAACAAATATCAACAATAATTGGTCAGAGACTTGACTTTGAGACCTTATTTATAATAATCATATCACTCATCCATTCTAACTAACTCACATGATAGTCACTTTATTTTTAAAATGTGACCTTATTTATAATAATCATATCACTCATCCATTCTAGCTAACTCACATGATAGACACTTTATTTTTAAAATGTTTACAGGAAGTATATGTAAGAGTTATTAGATTTAATTTGAAAGGGTCTTATTATTTTCTAACATTAAGATCCACTTCCTACTTTAATTTAAGATGCACTCATTATATATATTTAAAGAGTTATTATATTTATTATGAAAGAGTTTTAGGATTTTTAATTGTATTTGTAGTTTTGAATTATTTGATTTGTGAAAGTAATTTTAGTTATTTTTATTGTTAATTAAATTTAATTTAGGTGATTAAGAAAAATGATTATTACCTTTTTCACTTAAATTCAATTCCAAATCCTATACATTACATGTAACCCATGAAAAATCATACCACTTATCAAAACCATTTATATTATCAAACACTAATTTCTCAATTTAACACTTTTTATTTTCATTACATATACAATGACCCTCACGTTAATCATAGAGATTGATATAATTTATAGTTTCAAGCACATTTCTTGCTCCTCTAATCCAATTATACTTTCCAACAAATTAAGCTTAATCATGAACCAATATTAGTGTACATGTGTTGTTCACAAAACAACCTTATAAAACTATAGATTTGGCTTTTCTTTTACGAGAAAGTGTTTTCCTTAATTAGATATTCATTTCTAGTTCTGTATTTTGTAGGTGACTTTTCAATTATTGTGTAGGTGACTTTTCAATTATTTTTAGGGCACGGTTGTTAAGTTTAACAAAGTGGATGAGCCAAAGGAAATTCAAAATTTAACTAGGCATTGGGTTTTACTAAGAATTGTCATGCATCATGCATTTTTTTTAAAGCATTGTATTATTAGAATTTTCATCTCTAATTTAAATAGGCATTGGGTCTTACTAAGAATTGTTATGCATTTTTAAGCATTTCATCTCTAATTTGGGATGGTCTATTTTTTCATTTGTAAAAGAAAGTTAGGAAAGGGGTGTTATTCATTGAATTTTGAGTTATTGAATTGTATATTCTTCTTTAAGACATTTGTGATTGATAGTTTAGTTTATGTATTTATTGTTCATAATTTCATAGTGCTTGTGTGTAGATTTATTGTCCAAACTTTGTTGGTTGAGAGGAGTTTAATTTTTAGTTTCATAGTTATTAGTGTTTCAATTTTTTAGTGGACATCTATTTACCATGCATTGAAATTTTAATATGATATCAGAGTATCTTTTCTAAAATCTTCTAGGAATATGTGTATGGATATTCTTGTTAATATGACAGGGGGTGATTGGAGGATTTCAATGGGTAAGATGTCTTAACTTCAGTGATTGAAGATTAATTGTGCCTGAGATAGGAGCTTGGACATGTGAGAGGTTCCTGGTTGAGATGGAGCTTAGACATGTGAGAGGTTCATGGTTGAGATGCTTGTTATATTCCAATGATTATAGTGTTGTGTATGCCTGAGAGTGGTATTCTACGCCTCCATTAGGTTGTTGATATGACTTGTTTCCCTACTAATCTATTTGGTTGAAGTGTGCTCCAGGAGTTACAGATACGGCTAGTCTCAATTTCAAAGAGTGTGCCATCTAAATGACACTTCCAACTTTACATCATAGAATTCCACACTATAGATGTCATTAAAGGAGGTTGATTTTGTTAGAAAAGAGAGGATCATAGAACAATAAAATAAAACAAATGTGGAAATAAAACATAGAAGATACACAATAAAACAGAGACACAAATATGCGTGGTTCACCCAATGTGGGCTACGTCCACCAGAGAAATTGTCAGTCCTTCCTTTATTATTATCCAACAAAATGAAGGGATACAACCTAAAACACTCTCGTTGTAACTTCATCTTCTTTCTCTCACAGTATCCTCTCTCATAATACATTATTCGGTCTCACACACAACCGCAAATGCAATTCCTCATAAAAGAGGGTTGCCTTCTAGGGAAAAAAAACCTTAACATAAATTCTACCATAAGATCTACGAACTTATAATGAATGATCCAGATTGACTACGAAATTACAATATTTTACAAGGCATTTTTCCCAAAATATTCTCTTTGGGGGCGCTGCCCCCAAACCCCTACTAGGGGGGGGTGGGGGGGGATCCATTGTAGATTATAACATTGTATAATATTTTACTGCAAATAGATTTTCAATAAAATAACAAAAATGATACAATGGAAAATACACACATTACACAAATATTTTTCCCCTGGAAACCCAAACCGAGAAAACTAGCATATTCTATATTCATTCATAACATACATTGTTTACAATACAATATACATATATGATCCAGAGGCATCCAAAACCCTAATCCAATGGCCTAGATTAGTCAACAACCCTAATTCCTTAACCAGAAATAGAAAACCATCGACAAAAAACCATGTGCCGAAAAACCACCCATAAATGGACATGAAAACTGAGGACCACCCAAAAATGGACACGGATGTAACATCCCCGGCCACCCATGGTCAGGCCACGCTACACGAGGGAACTCTTTTTTTCTCTCACTGTAGAACATACTGTGACATACCCATCACCCAATTGAACTATGTCACATAAATTTTATCTAACTACATGCATTTAAAACATACACACACAACATTCTTGCGGAAGCTTCATATATAAAACGTAACAGACAAATACATTACATATTGGCATGAATTCACACAGTAATAATAGTAAACATAGACATGAATCATATATAGTAAATACCCAAAAACTTTCAGACAGTTATAACCACACATATGATAAACCCATAAAATAAGCACGTAAATAACAATGTTGCATGTAAATTTATCACACAATTGGTACTTATCTTGGTAATAATGTCACCAACTGCATGCAAACCATCCACGAACCTCCCATCCTTAGACTACAATGTTCATCACTCTCAACAGTGAGTCACCTCCAAGCTGGGACTAAACTCCACCTGGGTAAAGGAATTCCTAACCTGGCTATAGGCTCATAGACAACAGGAAAGACTCTGTCTTGGGTGCTTACTCAATTGATAGCCTACAGTCCCTCATTCTCCACATGCCTGTCCCACCCAAGGAAGTGTGCCCCTTCTCTGCTCAACAGTCCTTCAGCTGCCCCACTTCCTTTTTGGGCTTCAACAACAGGTCAGATAGGAAGTCTCTGATCCCTGTAGCTATAGTTTAGCACCCTCATAAAATCAATTCCCAACAATTCTCTCACCCAGAGAGTTTCTCACGGGCCTGACAACCCGCCTCTTCAATATCCCACAGGCCTAACAACCCACTTCTTCGATCCAGTTCCCAAGCTAACCAGCTACACCAATAGATATATGGATATGGATACAGTTCTGGTATAGTGAAATGAATGTTTGAACGATAACTGGCTGTGTGAGTGAAAAATGGTCATGTCGTCATGGTTGAATGCCCGCAGGAATCATGGGAGAGATGATGGTCTGAAATATGGGGGAAGGCGTCCCCAAATGAACTAAGTCCCCACAATATGTATGCATGTCCCCAACTTGACACTTGTCATGTTGGGAGCTACTTTGGTCCACTTGTCCCCAACATTAGAACTTAGGATAAAATAATTATTCATACTTTATGTTTTAAAGAAATATTAATATAATATTCCTTTTTGGCTTAAGCTCTCTAGCTTAGCCATTTCCCTTAACTTTTGGCCCTCCCTTTCCCTAACTGGTGGAGTCTAGTCCCCCATCTCTTTTATCGTGGTCGGTCTACGCGCAATGATGTATTTTATATTAGTCATGAGACATATACAAAATAGGCACATTGGCCTTTAACATCTAGGCGCTCTAGCCTAATTCCAAAACATAAGCATCCCAGCTTATAATAACTGGCTCACCAACCTATAACGCATATCATATACACAAGGCTCACTGACCTCAATATTACGTGCACTTTAGTTACTACGCGCGATATATGGGAATGTGCACACTACATCCTTTTACTGCGCAGTACATGCGCGCACTATGCCATGAAAGGTGCATTACAAAATGATGTCAAAACAACTCACTAGCTTAAGTACACTTACATTACATTTACAATTGGGTTCGGCCAAGGGATATTACAATCCCCTCCCCTTATTTATGCACTGTCCTCAGTGCATCATGTACCCATATACAACAAAATTTTTAAAAATCCTTAAAAAGATGTGGGTATTATGTCTGCATTGCATTCTCATGATCCCAAGTAGTGTCCTCAGGACCATGCCAGGTCCATTGGACCTTTACAATCCCTATGGCTCGATTCTGGAGCTGCTTGATTTTCCGGTCCAGAATGCGCACTGGATGCACTTGAAAAGTGCCTTCTTGCTCCACCTGAATCACATTCCAATCAATAACATAATTAGCATCAAGTATATATTTCTTTAGCAATGATACATGGAATACATTATGAACAAACATAGATGCAGGCAATGAAATCATATAAGCAACTGGACCAATCCTCTCTAGGATTTCAAATGGCCCACAATAACGAGTTGCCAACTTTGAACAGTTTCCAAACTTCAGGGAACTTATGTTGGATTTTACTTTCAAAAATACATGGTCTCCCACATTAAATTCCCTATGAGTTCTGCCTTTATCAGCATAACTTTTCTACATGTCTTGGGCAACCTTTAAATTTTGTTTCATTTTTATCATTTTCTCCTCCATTTCCCTGAGAAAATCTGGTCCATCCACTGCTCTGTCTGCTGGGATATCCCAACTTACTGGATTGTTGCACTTTCTGCCATAAAGTTCCTCAAATGGACTCATCCTTAGAGATGATTGGTACCCATTGTTGTAAGCAAACTCTACCAAGTGTAGGTAGTCTACCCATTTTGATGGTTTATCCATCACATACATCCTCAACATATCTTCAATCACTTGATTCACTCTCTCTTCTTGTCCATCTGATTCTAGATGATAGGCTGTACTAAAATTCAAATTTGTTCCAAATCCATTAAATAACCCTTTACAAAATTTTGAGGTAAATTTTGGATCTCTGTTAGACACAATTGTCTTGGGTATGCCATGTAATCTAGCAATTTATTTCATATAAACATCAACAATGTTCGTTGCCTTGTGAGTGAGCTTAACTGGAATAAAATGGCCAGCTTTAGTAAGCTTATCCACCACTACCATGATAGAATCATGTTGCTTGTTTGTTCTGGGCAGTTTGGTGATGAAATCCATCGTTACAACTTCCCATTTCCACTCAGGAATGGGTAATGGATTTAGAAATCCAGTTGGGTGTCTATGCTCAGCCTTTACCTTTTGACATTCCAAACATCTGGTAATGAAATCTGCCACTTCTTTCTTCATGCATGGCCAATAATATTGGCTCTTGACAATTGCAATAGTTTTCTAATATCCTGGGTGCCTAGCATAAGGTGCATTATGCATTTCTCCCAATATCAGATTTTTCAATTCATTAGAATTTGGTACATAAATTATGCCCCTGTACATAAGAATTTCCTCATTATCTAGCTTGTATTCTTCAATTTTCTGCTGCAAATTACCTTGTTGTAATTTTTCCACTAATTCCTTGTATAGCAAATCTAATTCGACAGCTTCTATAAATTTGTCTTTCAAATCTGATTGGTACATGCTAATGGTTGTAGCATGTAATTCATGTACTCTTCTACTGAGTGCATCAACCACTTTGTTCTTTTTCCCCTTGATATGCTTTATATCAAAGTCATATTCACTTAGAAATTCTAACCATCTGCTTTTCCTAGCATTTAGATTTGGCTAATCAAATAAATATTTGAGACCATTGTGGTCTGTTCTTAGCTCAAACCTTTTTCCCATGAGGTAGTGTCTCCATTTCCTCAAGGCATGTACCATGGATTCCAACTCCAAATCATGAGTGGCATAGTTTCTTTCATGCTCCTTCAACTTCCTTGATTCATAACATATAACAAACCCATTTTGAGTGAGGACTCCACCAAGTCCTTCATTACATGCATATGTGCATACAATGAAGTCTTCATTTGGGTCTGCAATCCTTAGTATCAGAGCACTTGTCAATATTTGTTTCAAGTGTTGGAAACTCTTTTCACAATCCAATGTCCATTGAAACTTCACACCCTTTCTTTGCAAGGAAGTGATTGGGTGTGCTATCTTTGAGAATCCTTCAATAAATATCCTATAATAGCCTGCAAGACCCATGAATCATCTCACCTCTATCACATTCTTTCATGCTGACCATTCTCTAATGGCTTCTATCTTCTCAGGATCCACTGCTATCCCTTCCTTTGAAATGATATGCCCCAAATAATGAATTTGTTTTTGATAAAATGAACACTTGCTCAATTTGGCATACAACTAATACTCCCTTAATACTTGCAACACCATCCTCAAATGATGTTCATGCTCTTCCTCTAACTTATAATATATAAGAATGTCATCCAAAAAGACAATGACAAACTTGTCTAAATATTCTCAGAAAACACCATTCATTAAGCACATGAAAACAACTGGTGCATTTAACAACCCAAATGGCACCACTGTGAACTCATAATGACCATACCTTGTCCTGAAGACGGTCTTTTTGATATCTTCCTCTTTAATCCTTACCTGATGGTATCCTAATCTAAGATCTATCTTTGAAAATATCTTTGCATCCTTTAATTGATCAAAGAGATCATCAATCCTTGGCAGAGGCTACTTGTTCTTAACAGTCACTTTATTCAACTGTCTGAAGTCGATGCACAATCTTAATGTTCCATCTTTCTTTTTCACAAACAGGACTGGGGCACCCCAAGGTGACACACTTGGGCGTATATACCCCTTCTTCAGAAGTTCTTCAAGTTGCATTTGCAATTCCTTTAATTCTGGTGTACTTATTCTATAAGTATTCTTTGACATTGGAGTTGCTCCAGGCATTAGATTTATAGAGAAATCAATGTCTCTCTTTGGGGGTAGTCCTGGTACTTCCTTGAATGCATCTTCAAATTCTTTCAGGACTGCATAATCTTCCAAATTTCACACTTTATCTTTAGGTGTCTCTTCCATATGAGCTGCAAATATTTGACACCCTTTCCTATAACATTTATTCAGCTGCAATGCTGAAATTTCTCTGATGGTTACTGCTCTGGGAATTCCCTACACTTTCCTTAGTTTCCCCTCCTCATCCAAGCAAGTAAGTGATTTTTTATGACAGTCCAGGAGAGCATGATGTTGGTCCAACCAATCCATCCCAATTAGACAATCATAGGAACCTAAAGGTAAGATGTTCAAATCTGCCTTGGTGTTTAGTCCATTCATGTCCATGAGGCATGACTTAACCATCTCATTAACTTTTATTTTGGCTCCTTTAGCCAGTTGCACCAACCAAGATTTCCCATGCTTGCTTCTTGGCAATTGCAAACTTTCCACCATCTTAGGGTCTACATAACTATGACTAGCTCCTGAATCAATTAAAATAGCAATGGTTTGGTTGTTGATCATACCTTCCACTTCAATCATGTGGGACTAATACTCTGCTTGCTTGTTGTCCAGGGCTGCATATATCCTTGGCACATTTCTTCCCATGTCCTCCACTGTTTTAGCTTGCTATATATTGTGAACAACCCTTCCTTTTTCACCTCTCTGAGGACAATCTCTGAACATATGATCTCCTTTACAACCCCAACATTGAATAGGTGGTTGTCTTGGCCTTTGACTCCCTGTGTCAATCATTCTGGGTTCTTTAGGCGTTTTTTTTCCCTGTGGATTATTTTTGAAGAATGGTGGCTTAGCTCCCTTCTTCCTCTGATCCATATTGAATTTATTTTTGTCTTCCCAAGCCTTTTGGAAAGTTGGCCTTGCTTTCTGATGATCATAAAGTCATTTAGCTCGCCTTATGGTCTCTTCCAAAGTCTTGGGATCATCATACTGTATTTTTTCACTGATGAATGATGGAAATCCACTCAAATACCTTTGAATTTTTGTTGTCTCATTCTTGATGAAATAGACATACTTCAATAGTTCTAGAAACCTTCTCTCATATTCCTCAATGGTCATACTCCCAAGCTTGAGTTCAAAGAACTCCTTCATTTTCTTGTCATAGTATCTCTTAGTCAAGTATTTCTTCTCAAAATACTTCTTCAATTACCTCCAAGTAAAACTTTTCTTTTTAATGTGTTGCACCTGCACAAGTTGATCCCACCACATGGATGCCTTTCCCTTGAGTTGATAGATAGCAATTCTACCTTCTGCATGAGAAGAATAATTATGCAATTGAAAATACTTTATCATGCCCAACAACCATGTTTCTGCATCTTCATCCTTCTTGTGCTCACCATCAAATGTAGGAGGTTTGATTTTTTTCATTTCTCCTCGTAGCTCATCCACCCCAGACCTCTTATGCCTTCTGACAGGGGATGGACTTGAGATGCTACCTACTCTCTTATTGGAATTCCTTGGGGAGTGATGGTGGTGTTTGCTAACACTTCTTTCTTTTCTTTTCTATCTGAAGGCTTGTGACTTCCAGATTTGCTTGAGCCACTCTCCTTATCCAATTTATTTTCTATTCTATTCAAGCCCTCCAATAACTTCACGTTGAAGTTGTCCTACTGCTCCTTGGCTCTCATAAGCCTTTCATTATTATCCTTATGGATTTGGACATCCTTCTGCAAATTTTTAATGGTCTCTACGATATTCATGTTTTCATTCCTTTCATCTCCATGTCCATTGGAGTTTGTTCCTTCAATGCCCAAATGGACCTCCATCCCTCTGCTCTCATCTTGCTGACTGTAATTCCCCTGTGCCTCTTCCATTCCTATGGACTCTACACTGATCTTGATCTGATCTAGTTGTTGTTAATTATGCAAAGCGTGCAGCCATCGAAACTTATCAGGCTAACTAATTCAACAATTCATGAAAAAAATATGAACCATTTTGGTTCAATATATACATCAGAATTATTTCTTCTGATTTCCTGGTGTTATCCCCATGACAATTTTTAGATAAGACCCAAGTCTTGATAAAATAGACGCGTGGCGCCTCCAGAGATACATTGGGGTGAAAGGCAGTTTGCCGAAATGACTTTAGCCAAAGTCTCAATGTCACGTGTTTCAATATGTCAAAACCACCACTCGTGGGATGGGCGACGGCTAGTTAGATCACCCCATTTCAATCGTTCGGTACTTCACAGTCGTATGATGTCAGGTGAACATCGCCATGTAATGAAATCAAAATCTAATCATTTGAAATGGATTAGCCGAGCATGGAAAAGCAACGTATTTGTACGTAATCCTGACTGTGATTCATGATTGGGACTCTATAACTACCAATTCTCAAGTATGGAGGCATCATATTATCCATAAATGGAGTAATATCCCAATTTTCTCGACCTTCTGATCTCTGTAAAAGCATTTCGGTGTCCACAAAATTGAGGTACATGGACAAAGATATATCCAGTGAGACTGGTTCTTCAGGCAACATGGTAGATTTTCCTTCGAGTAAGAAGGAAAGGATAATTGCGCATATATTAGCGACTAAATTTCACACAGAACCTGCCACATACTCGAAATTGGAAGCCAGGTTAAATCCCATTATGAGGGATCTAGTCATCAATGGACGAGTTGTTAAGAAGAAACGGAGAAAGCAACAGAAGAAAGAAACCATAGTTGAAATGGTTGAAAGTGTTGGAGAGGATCAATTGGTCTGGTTAGATACTTTAAAGGAGGAGATCACTAAGATGAAATGAGTCCTCGAATAAAAGTACATTTCAACAATTTTTGGACAGATGTAGCAGAGGTAAGGGGCCCCAGAGATGATAGACATGTTCTTAAATGGTCCCTTTACAATAGGATAATTGTTATTTTAAATCATTCCCTTTTTGTAACTTATCTCTATTTTTAGAAATATGCGGAAGTCCGAGTGTTTTCGAATTCTACAAATAATTCCTCTATATATATGTATTATCTCGAGGAAGAGAAAAGGGAAATGGAACATATCCTCTGTGCAGGAAGACTTTTTTGTAATTTTGGGATTAAAATGATTATATAAATTCAGAAGTGGATTTTGGACTGTTTATTACAAGATTCTAACTGGTGGTGATATGAGTCTTGTTTTCTTTCATAGTTTGTGTTTCTTGTAAGCTTATATTTCACTTCCATCTATCTTAATCAGAGGAATATAAAACCCAGAATTCATCTCTGAGATGCTCTTGGCTTAGCAATTTAGACTATATTTATTTCCTCTCAAACCAACTCTGAATTCATTTTAAATAATGCTCCAATGCGGTTGTGTGTTTTTTTTTTTTTTCCTCTAATACCATGCAAATTTTCTATTAAACTCAAAATCATTGCCTTAATTAGCCTTCCAAATGACTTCGCGCGCACAAAAATTCAACCTCTACATCCATATTTATCGTGCACAACAACACCACAAGGTAAATAGTGCTTCTGGGCACCTATATCCATTATTCCTTTCTTCTCCATTGCGCCAATAACTTGCGCGCACTACTTTTGCATTGCACGCCAATATCCACTGCGCATGGTTTTGATTCTTTCATAATACTTGTTGCGCACAGTTTTTTTATCATGCACTCATATTCCACATGCATTTCTCTCTATGCATTGCACCATGCCAAAGTTCAATATGTCCCCACCACGCACAATAATCCGTGCGCACCATTGAATATACTGTCACGAGACAACTTATACTCATACTACGCACGCACCAACCAAACTCCTCTATGTTTTGCAATACTGTGCACACCACATGCACATTACTATGTGTGTGCTCACCGTGCAATGCTAAATTTAGTGCATGCATCAGCACACAATATTCTTCTTCATGGCGCCACAATTTACCGCGCACACCTGCACGCCAACATTTTCTGCGCGGTGCCAAAATTTTCCATGGACGCTCTATGACATGAAATTTGGCCACTTTGAAATTAATCTTCTGTGAATATTCGCTTCAACTGAACCTTTTCGGCCCATCCAAGCTCAGTGTTGGAACTAAAGCTCTGATACCATATTGTAACATCCCCGGCCACCCATGGCCAGGCCACGCTACATGAGGGAACACTTTCGTTCTCTCACTATAGAACATACTGTGACATACCCAACACCCAACTAAACTATGCCACATAAATTTTATCTAACTGCATGCATTTAAAACATACACACACAACATTCTTGCAGAAACTTCATATATAAAACGTAACAGACAAATACATTACGTATTGGCATGAATTCACATGGTAATAATAGTAAACATAGACATGCAGCATATACAGGAAATACCCAAAAACTTCCAGATGGTTATAACCACACATAAGATAAACCTATAAAATAAGCATGTAAATAACAATGCAGCATGTAAATTTAACACACAATTGGTACTTATCTTGGTAAGAATGTCACCAACTGTGTGCAGACCATCCACGAACCTCCCAGCCTTAGACTACATTGTTCATCACTCTCAATAGTGAGTCACCCCTGAGCTGGGACTAAACTCCACCCGGGTAAAGGAATTCCTAACCAGGCTATAGGCTCATAGACAACAGGAAAGACTCTATCTCGGGTGCTTACTCAACTGACAGCCTACAGTCCCTCATTCTCCACATGCTTGTCCCACCCCAGGAAGTGTTCCCCTTCTCTGCTCAACAGTCCTTCGGCTACCCCACTTCCTTTCCGGGATTCAACAATAGGAAAAATAGGAAGTCTCTGAGCCCTGTAGTTGTATTTTAGCACCCTTGGGAAATCAATTCTCAACAATTCTCTCACCCAGAGAATTTATCACGGGCATGACAAGCCGCCTCTTCAATATCCCATGGGCCTGACAACCCGCTTCTTTAGTCCATCTCCCAAGCTAACCAGCTACACAAATAGATATATGGCTATGGATACAGTTCTGGTACAGTGAAATGAATGTCTGAAGGATAATTGATTGCATGAGTGAAAAATGGTCATGTCTTCATGGTTGAATGCCCGCAGGAATCATGGGAGAGATGATGGTCTGAAAGATGGGGGAAGGTGTCCCCAAATGAACTAAGTCCCCAAGATATGTATGCATGTCCCCAACTTGACACTTGTCATGTTGGGAGATACTTTGGTCCACTTGTCCCCAACTTTAGAACTTAAGATAAAATAATTATCCATACTTTATGTTTTAAAGAAATATTAATGTAATATTCCTTTTTGGCTTAAGCTCTCTAACTTATCCCTTTCCCTTAAATTTTGGCCCTCCCTTTCCCTAATTGGTGGAGTCTAGTCCCCCATCTCTTTTATCGTGGTCGGTCTGCGCGCATCGATGTATTTTATATTAATCATGAGACATATACAAAATAGGCGCACTGGCCTTTAACATCTAGGATCTCTAGAATAATTCCAAAACATAAGCATCCCAGCTTATAATAACTGGCTCACCAGCCTATAATTCATATCATATACACAAGGCTCGCTGACCTCAATATTGCGTGCACTTTAGTTACTACGTGTGGTATCTGGGAATGTGCACACTACATCATTTTACTGTGCAGTACATGTGTGCACTATGCCATGAAAGGTGCATTACAAAATGATGTCAAAACAGATCACCAGCTTAAATACACTTACATTACATTTACAATTGGGTTCGGCCGAGGGATATTACAACGAAAACCGAGGAAAGAGAAAATTTCAAAGGGGCTACCCTCGAACCCCCCTATGCGCCCGACGCAACATAGACACTAATTCTCGCCATGCAAAGAATATAACACAAACCCAACATTATCCCACTTGTTGTTTTCTCTGCATACATGGGGTTGCAGGATTACATAGTCAACAATCTAGGGAAACAATGCCCATAGATCCTCTACACCAAGAGAACTTATCAGTTCTCATAGATTTTGATAATGAATCTGCAACATTCTTCAAAGTGTCCACCTTCATCAGCAACACCTTCTTTTCTTCAACCATGTCTCTCACAAAGTGACATTGAACATCAATATGTTTTGCCTTTGAATGACAAGTTCATTTCTTTGCTAGAAAAATTGCACTCTCACTGTCACAATCTATCCTTACAGCTTGTTGTACCAACCTAATACCTAAACACAATCTTTGTAACCATATTTCTTCCTTTCTTGCATGAGTGGTTGTCATGTATTCAGCTTCTGTAGTTGAAAGTGCCACTACAAACTATCTTTTTCTCATCCAACTAATTTCTCCTCCAAACAGATTAAACACATACCCACTTGTAGATATTCTACGATCCATATCTCCATCCCTGTCTGCATCAACAAAGCCATGTATGTTCAACACTCTGTCCAAACCTAGTCTTCCTTGGTATCACAATCCATAACTAGTAGTGCCACGCAAATACCTGAAAACTCTCTTTATTATTGTCCAATGCTCCTTCCCTAGTTTTGACATATACCTACTCAAAACTCCCACTACATGTGCAATGTCCGCTCTAGTACATACCATTGCATACATCAAACTGCCAAACTCACTCGCATACGGAATACAAGACACGTCCTCCTCCTCTTCCTGTGTCTTGGGACACTGATCCATAGATAACTTTACACCTATAGGAATAGGGACCCTGACCGATTTACATTCCTGCATATTGAACCTCTGCAATATTGTCTCGACATAATTTCTCTGATTTAACGAGAGTTTCATGTTTTTCCGATCTCTTTTAATTTCCATGCCCAAAATGAAATTTGCAGCACCAAGATCCTTCATGTCAAATTTAGAGGACAACTGAGTTTTCACATCCTTGATAATCTCCATGTTGTTTCCTATAAGAAACATGCCATCTACATACAAGACCAAATAAATCAAATGATCACCAATTAATTTAAAATACACAGAGTGATCCTATTTGCTTCTTTTGAAGACAAGTCCCAGTATGTAAGTATCAAAAATTTTATACCACATCCTTGGTGATTGTTTTAAACCATACATGGACTTTTTTAGCTTGTATACCAGCTCCTTCTTTACCTTCACAACAAATCCCTCTGGTTGCTTCATGTAGATTTCTTCTTTTGGATCCCCGTGTAAGAATGTTTTCTTCACATCCATCTATTCTACTTAAAAATAAAATGCAACAACAATAGATAACAAAAATATAATAGAATTTAACTTGGAAACAAGAGAAATCTCACCAAAATCAATTCTCTCGACCTGGGAATAACCCTTTGCTACTAACCGAGCTTTATATTTCTCCACTTTTCCTTCCTCATTCAACTTTCTTTTAAGTACCCATTTTCTTCCAATGGGATTTCTTCTAGTCGAAAACTCCACTAGATCCCAAGACTCATTCTTATCCAAGGTTGTCATTTCTTCAACCATGGCCTTTTTCCATAGTTTTCCATCCTCTAAATCCACTGCCTCCCTAGAATTTCTAGGATCATCATCAATAATAGACAAAGAAAAAATTGAATGGAAATCAGGTGGAGTATACCTTTCTGGTATCCTTTTTTCATGCATTGATCTCCTCAATACTGGAGTATGAGGATCTTCTTATTATTATTCATGTTCTTTCGTAGAGTCTGATTCATCGTCCTTTGGCTCAAACTCTATTTTCTATGGTTCTTCCTTAATTGGTAGGAATTCATGTTTAATAACATCCTTCATTTCTCTAAATACCACATCTCGGCTATACACAACCTTCTTAGTTTCTGGGTTCCAAAGCTTATAACCTTTGAGACCAATTTTATACCCAATAAAGATACACTTTTTAGCCTTCTTATCTAGCTTACTCATGTTTTCCTTTGGAACATGAACGTAGACATCACAGCCAAATACCTTGAGATGTGTGAGAGAGGGTTTCTTACCAGTCCATATCTCTTGTGGATTCTTGTCATCCAATGTTGATGAGGGTGATATGTTGACCAGGTAACATGCAGTACCCATTGCCTCTGCCTAGAATTCTTTCCCTAACTCGGCACCACTGAGCATGCACCTTGATTTTTCCATCGGCGTCTTGTTCATCCTTTATGCAACTCTATTATGTTGAGGTGTATATGGAGTAGTATTATTCCTTGCTATACCACACTTCTTATAGAATTCTTCAAATTCATTCCCACGGAACTATCCACCATTATCTGTCCTGAGCACCTCAATTCTTTTCTTTGTTTGATTCTCAACAAGAGCCATAAACTCTTTAAACCTGTTAAAGACTTCAGATTTACTCCTGAGGAAATATATCCAAGTATTCCTCGAGAATTCATATATAAATGAGACATAGTATACATATTTTCCCAATGATGGAACCAACACAAGTCCTAACACATCACTGTTCATTAGCTATAAAATTCATTTTTCCCTCGTTGCACCATAGGGGAATATTACCCTATTATGCTTCCCATATACACAATGTTCACATAAATCAAAATCTAGAGTGCAGTTAGATATACCTTCAACCATAACTTTACCGTGTAGTATTCAAAGACCCTTCTTTCCAATATGCCCCAATCTTTGATGCCACAACATAACTTTTTCTCCATAGATTGTAGGAGTTTTTTCTTCTTCTGCTCCAATATCAGGAACAATGGAACTATTACACCCATCACTAATGTAGCTTATATGGAGTTCCAATATGAACTCCCTTCAGCAACACCATTTCTCCTCGAACCATCCTGCAGGTTTCTTTTTCAAATACCATTTTTACCCCTACATCGTCCATTTTGCTTATATAAATCAAATTTTTGGCCAATCCTGGGATGTACAGAATGCCAGGCAGTGTTCTAATCCTTCCATCTATGAGCCTCAACTTGACTTTTCCTCATCCTATGATGTTGGCCATCGAGTCATCACCTAGGAAAAAACTACCTCCATCATAACTTTCATATTCACAAAACCACTTCCTATGGGGAGTCATATGAAAAGATGCACCTGAGTCAACCAACCATACCTCATGATTTGCATGTGTGCTTGAAGAAGCCAGGTACATATCTCCTCCTTCTTGTTATAGCAAGATTTGCCTCACCATTGCTATCTTACACAAAGGGCCTTTTTCCATTTCCCTATGCAGACTCAGCATCCCTTTTTGATAAATCCAGAGCTAAAAATAAACATTTTTCCATATATATGCGCCCTATCAGCTATACAACAAGCGTATACATAGGTTGCTCCACTACAGCCCGTGTACATCGAGATTTGTGCCAGAAAATACAAAAATGGAGTCGAGTTTCCATGTCACGACAAGAGATCTCTGATCCTTGGCCTTCCATATACTGGAAACGTTCTGACTCGGCCTTTCATTTGCATTTTGAAGGCTATAAGAGAATAATTTCGAGCTATGGAAAAGGAGGAGAAATTATTCAACTTTGAGATCAAAGTTACTATGGAGAAATTACTTCATATTGAGTCTGCATCCCTTTGTCCCTCAATTCTGAACACAATGTTCAACCCCCAAGCTCTTTCCCTATTGTTGAGAGAACCTCATTGTCTCTCTCTTTCAAGCTTGCCTTTGGTGGAGGATTGAAGTGGTGGAGATCCAGTTGGAAGGAACTTGGTTCCTTGGTTTCGAACCGTGCCGACACAGAAGTCTGTAATATTGACACTTCTGTTGATAAATTATTAATAGAAATACTCTTTTCTCGTCCTATTGGTATCGTGCAAATATATGATTATTATCCATGGGCATGTTTTTGATGTTTATTAATTGATTATGTTATCTGATGTCCTAACCCCTTTACATTATCACTATATACTTTCTTTCCTTGTTCGTTGAGAACTTATTGCAAGTACAAAGCTTTGGGTCGAAGTGCTCAACGGTGGAACATCATCAAACGTTGGATCGAGGTAGGCCTCTTTCTTATCTTGCACATTAGTTTATATAGCATACAATGGAATTGAGTTGATTTCTGCAGTCATACCTGGTTGTTGTGGTTTATCCTTGGCCATAGAGAGTTTTTCCCTCGTAACAGAAATGGAAACTCCACTGGGGAGAGATCTTCCTTCTAAGGGTTGAAGTACTTTTTCTTCTTGCATTTCTCTTTTTCCTTTGTGTTTCTTGTCGTATCACTGCTTGGCAGATTTTGTTATGAGTCTGAGTTTTCAGCCTTTTTTTCCTTGCCTGGCCTTGTTTTAAATCTTGTACGCTCCTTTTGCCTTGACAGTCACGTACACACGCATTTTGTCTCTCTGCAAGCTACGTATATACGCACTCTTCTCCTGAACAGTCGCGTATACCACTTTTCCTTGCTTGTTTTCTTGGTTTAGTGACTGTTGGGTGAGTTTTGATGTTTGTTGAGCCTTCTTAGGTCTCTGTAGTGCCTGTTGAGCTTCTCTGGGTTGACAGGAAGCCTGTTGGGAGTTGAATTTATGAGCGTAGTCTTTCTCATTGTTTTTCATTTTTTGGTTTGTCCTTGAACCCTGGGTTGTTTTCTTGGTTGCTTTGTATTCTGCTCGAGTTATTTCGTTTATACACAGTAGAATTTATATATCAGGTTTCTTTTCAGTCCATGCATTTTCTCTTTAATATATTGAAAATACAAAAAATAGGCATTTTTCATTGGTTAACATTTCTATCTTTGAACCTTTATCATTAGCTTAGTACATTTAGAGAAAGATTGCATTTTACTTCTGAATTGTAGAGTTGAAATTGAAAATTGCACTATTTTTATTAGCATATCATTCATTGAAAAGTTAAAGGTAGACTTTGCATTATATTCATATTTATCTTTTGCAGAGTCATAACATCATGAGTTTCACTTCCATACCCTAAACTAAAATTTATTAGTCACTATTTTATTTTTAGGGTGTACAAACTAGCCTAGGATTTAGTGCCTTGGAATAAGATTTTGCGAGTAAACTTCTCCAAGGAAATTAAATCAAGATATGTGTCTCAGACAGGGAGTTGAGAAGTCCAATGTATAATTGGTAATATCAGAAGGTTCCACTCACACCAGAGTTAATCATGAGGTCGCATGAAGTTAGTTGAAGGGATAACCCTTGGATACTCGCCTAGCGTCAAAGATATTTCTGTGGATTTATTCATATTTGGGGGTCTTGCTAGTACCCTTACCTCTGTGAGAGGCGGTGCTTTCAAGGTTTCGGGATTTACTACCTTGCCCATACGGTGATCTGCACTTACGATTTCTCACATGTGCATCAGTTATACAGTAGTTTATTAGTTGTTTGACTTAGGTATCTCATAGGTTACTTGGAGGGGTTATTCTTCTTGTATCCTGGGTCATATAGAGGTCGAACAACACACAACCTTTATGGAGGATTACCTCTCTGGGGGGATCTGACCGATTGGTTGTTAAGCCCACGAGGGCCTCTATAACTGATTATGTTACCTCCAAACTTTAGCAGGGAGTCTCAAGTCCCTCTTGGCCAAGGCATACCTTCTTTAGTGAGGGAGGCCACTCAACCACTTTAGCCTGTTTGCATGCATATTGGCCGTTTGACTTTTTGGTATGCTCTTTGACTACTAGTTAGCCTTAGGATATATTTGTATTTTGTAGATTCATAAGTCGTTGTGGAGTCGCACCAGCTTCCCTATCGGTTCCGTCGGTTGCTACAGTTACCACCAGATTTTGGGTTCTTACCTTCTAAAAGGCATAAATTTTGTAGAAGTGGTACACACACATCCACCTTTCATAATTGTGGTTCCACAAGGATGAGTATTGAGTCTAGTCTTCAGAACACTGGGATTTCTTCGACTCCCATACCCACTATAGTTAATGGCACCCCTTCAACTCCTACAACCGCTACAGTTGCAGTGTCAGAGGCTTATACTAGTACTATGGCTCGGCCTGTAGTTAATGCTTCCTCTCTTGGCTCAAACCCTTTTGGGGGTTTCGGTCACTCATCGGGTTACAATGTTCAGTCCATCCCTATGGCTTCTAGTCCATTTTCTTATGGTATGCCTAACTTCACGTCACAATTTTCAACTGCCATCCCAGCTGTTGGCCCCAACACTAGCCTTGGACTTGGGGGCACTACACCTCCTTGCACTCCTTTTCCATTTGGTGGTTATCATATCCCCCAAATGAATCCCAATTTAGGAAGTGTCCATTTTCTTAACCCTGGGTCTAATCCTTCTATAGCTGGATGGAACAACCCAGTTGGCGGACAAGTTCCGCCTTACATCCCTATCTCCTCAGTGTTGATTCTAACCAATACTTTTGGCATGAAGAATCCACTTCAATCCTCTGAATTCCCACCCGGAGGAGGTCAGTCTTACACTTTGGGCAACCCCCAACCCGGATCCAATCTGGTTGGGGGCAATTTTCAAAACCCTCAGCTCGGATCTAATCTGGTCCAGGGAAATTTTCATAATCCTTATCAGAACATTCATGTTGGAATGATGCCCAAAACATCTTATACGAATCATCTCGGAGGAGGTCCTTATAATTTCAGATAGGTTTTTGGTCCTTACCAGAATCATGGATGGAATGCAGTTCCCAATGCACAATCTTTTGCGAGAGGGTGGGGACAGATGTCGCAACTACATCTCCCTTCTCTGGCCATGCTTAATCTGCCATACTTGTCTAAGTTAATGAACGACTCGATGATTCATGATCCCACATGGCCCGATGTCCCCACCAAACTTCCATCAGACATTCCAAATTTTGAAGGTAAGAATGGAGAGGACCCTGGTGATCACGTCACTACTTTTCACCTTTGGTGCTCATTGAATTCTCTGAACCATGATTCTATTAGATTATGATTATTCCAATGCACTCTCATTGGACTTGTGTCACAATGGTATATTGAGCTATCTAAGGGGACATACGGGTCATTCCATCAGTTGGTGCTAGCCTTTCTCAACCACTTTCAATTGCCCATTTGTTACAATGTCGGTCTTGAAATTTTTTCGAATCTATGCCAAGGTACCGACACTCACATCTTGGACCATATCCAGGAATGGTGTAGACGAAAGAGGTTGATTAAGATTCCTATACCCCCGACCTTTCTTCTAGAATGGTTCCTAAAGTCTTTTCACCCTCCTATCTCGAAGGACGTTTCTACTTTCAGGGTCTTCAACTAGGAAGAAGCTATCTTTAGAGCCTAGCAACTCAATTTGATATACGCTCAGTCTGGGATGTTATATCACCTTCTTCCAAATGCACCATGGCCAAATCATGATCCTAGACAGAATCTCAGACCTCATGCCGATGGCATTGTAGGGTCTGCCAATGTAAAGTCCACAGACTCGACAAGGAAGTCTATCAGAGGATCAGCTTCATCTGCATCCTCCAAACCCACCCAATCAGCGGATGTACATTCCATGCAATCGTCGAAGAACCCAAATGTTGACCAGAAACCAGATAGGAATAAAAGGAAAGGTCCAAACAATTGTAAGGGTGGGAAGAATAACAATAAACCTAAGGACAAAGACAATAATGGGAGACAGAATGATAATGCTGGAGAGGGAAAGAAAGAGAAACGTAAGGTGAAGTTTCCTTGTAAAATTTGTATTGATGACTACCTTACACATTTATGCCCCAAACTCGTGGAGGCTGTGAGGCTTTTAAATCTACCGCCCGCTTTGCTAACGAATCCATTCCCACACAACCAACACTTATCCTCGAGCTCTTCGAACGCCGAAAATGCGTGGAAATCAAAACCCATCATCCCAAGATGGTGACCGTGTTTGTATCAATATGGTCGATGCGCAAATAGATATAGACACCTGCTCTCAATATTATAACTCTTCAAAAGCTAGTACCAGTGTAGAAGCTCCTCCTCCCCCTCCGGAGACGAACTTACAGATTGAGAAACCAGAGCCACCGCCTTGTATTTTGAAATGAGTACTTAAGTGCTCTACCCACAAACCTAATGCTAGAGCCGCCCAGAACTAATCTATTGTTGAGGATCTGGGCCAAACCCCTTGTGCAATGTTGTCTTTGGAGGTACTCCAGATGTGTCCATCACAGAGGAATGCCTTACTCTCTACCTTAGAAGCTCTAGAACCTAGTGGCTCAAAAATTATCAAGTTTGACGTCACGAATGTGAAGCCTCGCTTACCCTACCATGTGGATTTCCAAATCCACGTAGAGTATTCCAAGTATACTATCAAACGAGTAGTCGTTGTTGAAGGTGTTGCCACCTGCGTGATGTCCCTGGTCTGTTGGAAATCCCTCAGTTCTCTGGCCCTTTCCAAGTCGTCGAATACATTGACTGCATTCGACGGTCATTCCTTCTACCCTCATGGTATTCTCCCCACCTTTTCATCCAGTTAGGTGGGAAGACGGTAGAGGTGGAGGTAGAGGTAGTTGATGCACCTCTCGATTATAACCTGTTACTAGGTTGCAATTGGACCTATGTTATGGTCGTTGTCATATCGTCCATCTTTCGTGTACTTTGTTTTCCTCATCAAGGAGAGATTGTGACTATCGACCAGTTGTCCTTTGCATACTCTAGTCCTAACACATCTGTTGGACCATCGATCCTCATGATCGACAATTCTCAACCCGAAATTGAGAATATCGGTGTCGAAATGTATTCTTCCCTCATGGGTACTTTCGACTTCTCGGCACTGATTCACCACATTTACACCATGTCTAGTAGGCCCTCTTCTGCAGGGAGTTCCATTCCTTTCCACACTTCCTATTTTAGTGATCCATGGACCCTACCTTCTCCGACTTCACTGTGTGAAGGACAATTGCATGTTGGCATGGCTATGCCACTATCGGCAGCAAAGATTGCGTATCAAGTTGTTCTTAACTCTTCCATCGATATTGATCCTGTTACCTCGCAAACGGACGAGGATGATCCATTTCTTAGGCCTGTATGGGCCACCTCGTTATCTTGTTTGCATGATTTCCTAGATGAGACTTTTCCTTCGGACGAATCCATCCTCGAATCCATGAATGGTTCCGAGAGACCTCGGGATGACATGCATCATTGATCCTATTTTATCCCAAGTCTTGAAAGAATCGAGCAAGATGACTTTCAGTCTACCCTGAGTGAGATAGTCGGTCACACCGTAGTTCCACTTGATACGCACGACATTTATGCCGAAGGAAATATGGCGAGTATTTCTCCTACCATCTTTATTGATATCTCTCGTACCCCTGGCAAGATTGAGAATGCAAATATAGGTGTGGATTGTTCGCCATAAGAAATTCAAATCTACACTAATCTCTTAAAAGAATTTCGAGATGTATTTTCTTGGTCATACGAAGAGATGCCAGGGATCGACCCTCGGATTGTCGAACATGAGATTAAGTCTTACCCAGATGCTAAACTAGTTCGACGTCTTAGAGCTGTGAATCCTAGGAAGGCCCACGCTATTAAGGTAGAGGTGGAGAAGTTGCTTAACGTCGGATTCATCTACCTGGTTCCCTTGACCGAATGGGTATCCAATCCTCTTCCATAAATAAAAATCAAGGAACCATCCGTGTGTATGGACTTTCGTGACTTGAACAAGGCTTGTCCTAAAGATAACTTCCCCATCCCTTTCATTGATCAGATTCTCGATGAGTGTGCGGGTAGCGAAATATTTTCTTTTATGGACAAATTTTTGGGCTATAACCAAATCCAAATCAAACCAAAGGACCAACACAATATGGTATTTATATGTCCTTGGGGTACTTGAACATACCAGAAAATGTCTTTCGGCCTTAAAAACGCTGGAGCAACCTTCCAACGTGCCATGACTTTCGCTTTTCACGATCTCAAGCACATAGTCGAAGCCTACCTGGATGATCTTGCTGCTCATTCTCGTAAGAGAGTGGATCATGTTATACACCTTCAGCTAGTTTTTGAAAGATGTCGTTACTATAGAATCTGGTTAAACCCTCATAAATGCATCTTTTGCGTTAAGTTTGGTCATCTCTTAGGGTTTTTAGTTTCTGATATTGGGATCATGGTAGATCCTCTTAAGGTTGAGGCAATACTTTAGTTGCCTCCCCCGCGCACAATTAGACAAATTCAAAGTTTACAGGGAAAACATAACTTTCTACATCGATTCATAGTGAATTATTCCAATATTACTAAGGGTTTCATGCGCCTCTTGAAGAAGGACACTCCCTTTATCTGGGATGGGCGAGCCCAGGAGTCTTTCGACGCTTTGAAGAAAGCCTTGGTATCAGCCCCTCTACTGAAATCTCCTGATTATAGTAGAGATTAACTTATGTATATTGTCACCTCTACAGAGACGATTGGTATGGTTCTAGTTCAGGAGGATGATGAGCTCCATGAGCACGTCATCTACTATTTCAGTCAAAATTTAGTCAGTCTTGAGCTTAATTAATCTCACGTTGAAAAGATAGCTTTGGTTGTCGTTCACACAATCCAACGCTTACGTCACTATATATTACTTTGCAAGACTATGGTGGTTTTTGATGTTAATCCATTTCAATATGTCCTTACTAGACGTATCATTAGGGGAAAATATAATAAATGGATTGTCATCTTACAAGAATTTGATCTCGACTTCGCTTCGGCCAAGTTCAAGAAATCACTACTTTTTGCAGAGTTAATATCCGATTTTCCATGATTAAACGAGGATTTTATCGATGTTGATTCATTCGCAGACGAACACATTTTCCTTGTCTCGTCGTCCGATCCCTGGTATGGAGACATTGTTTTATATATTCAAATCTTGAAGTTCGCTCAGCATCTCTCACGAGATGATTGACGACATGTTAGATACCAAGCCAAAAAGTATACCTTCATTGGGGACACTTTGTATCGCTGAGGATTAGATAATATCTTGCGTCGTTGCTTAACTCACAAGAAAGCCGAGTTAGTCCTAAATGATTGCCACAAAGGTGCTTGTGGTGGTCACCTATCTAGGCTTGCGACAACCCAAAAAATCCTGCAAGCCAATTATTTCTGGCCCACTATATTTAAAGATTGTATCAAAGAGATTAAGAAGTGTCACCCCTGCCAGGTGTTCACTCGGAAAATGTGCTCTCATCCAGCCCCTCTTCAACTAGTCACCACCGTCGGTCCCTTCACCAAGTGGGGGGTAGATTTTGTTGATTTCAACCCAACTTTGGTTAGGGGGCATCAACACATTATCATGGCCATCAACTACTTTACTAAGTGGGTCGAGGCCATGCCTACCATAAAATCCGATGGGAAGACTACAAACTTCTTCGTGTTAAACCAAATTTCACCCGGTTCGGTATCCCGAGTGAAATTGTCACTGATCATGGCAGTCACTTTCAGAATGAAATGATGGTAGAACTAGCATCTAAGTTGGGTTTTAGACACAGTAATTCATCCCCTTATTACCCATAGGAAAATGTGAAAGTAGAGGCCGTCAACAAGTCTCTAAAGACCATTTTGAAAAAAACTGTCAGTCTGAGTAATTCCAATTGGCACATCATGTTATATCCTGCACTTTGGGCATATCGAACCTCGGTTAAGATTGCCACCGGTTTTTCCCCTTTTCAGTTAGTGCACGGTGTGGAGTCGATCCTTCCTGTTGAATGTGAAATCCATTCTCTCAAGTTGGTAGTCGAGCTCCTACCTGACACTTCAGATTTAGAGCGACGCCTTGTGCACCTAGACAGTCTTGACAAGCAGCGTCGAGATGCCTTTACGGCTATCGAGGCAAACAAGAAATGTGTCAAGGTTCAGTACGACAAGTCTTTTTGTCCTTGGTTGTATGTTGAGTGTGACTTGGTTATCTTATATGACCATTAAGCCAAAGAACCTAGGGGCAGGCAAGTTTAAACCCATGTGGCACGGTCCTTACATTGTGCGACGTGTCCTAGAAAAAGGAGCCTACGAATTAGAAGATTATGAAGGGAATAAGTTGGCCAAGCCCAGAAATGGGATCTACTTGAAAAGGTACTAAGCTTGAGCCCTAGGCTTGGGCGGAACTCTTTGTATACCAATGTAAATTTAGTGTATATACATCTCTTTCATCCTTTTCTTTTGTCTTTAGATTTCTTATCGATTTTTCCCTTTGTTGGCAGATGTCAACGGAGTCTTCGGTCTACCTAGGATTCACAGATGGAGCCAGTTGTCATACATGGAACTTGGTTTTTTCCGCTTGGGTGGTTTACTCACCCAAGGGTCTATTGGTGTCTTCAAGTGGCGTATGCCTAGGGCCATCCACAAATAATGTGGCTGAATATAGCGTCATCATAGAACTTTTGTGCGATCCTATCTCACATGGAATTTGCTCTTTAGAAGTTAGCATGGATTCCTAGTTAGTAGTATGTCATTTGAACGGCCATTACCACATGTGTGATCCTACTTTACTCCATCGATTCCTACGGGTACGTCTTTTAGAACGACAATTTGATTTTATTACATATTATCACATTCCTAGGAGTTCTAATCATGTATCCGATGCCTATGCTAACTACATTTTAGATTGGCATTTGTCACATTAATAAAGAAAAGAAAACCATTAAATCAATGTACACATTGTAAGATATAAGTAAACTCGAAGATCATTTATTATATATTTCAAAATATGGTGTTTATATTACAAAATTGGGGCTAAAACCCTCAATACACATATACAGCCGATATACATATCCCACGACATATACACTTGTGGCGTCGGATGTGTGTCATGGTAGAAAACCACAACGTTTGCGAGACGTCGAAAGAGTCGTACCTATTCTCTAGGTACACCAACCACCTGTCATTGCATGGCTTCAGGTAGATCCTCTACCTGAACCATAGGAATCTTCTATGTCAAACGAGACAAGTTGCCCTGCATGTTTTGTAGGACTCTCTCCGCTTCTCCTCCCGCTGCCTCATCTCCCTGGTTCCTCCATCTATGTTGTAGGAATCCATCTGGTCGTCACGGACCCACGTTTGTGATTACACAAGTGTCTAGTTAATACTCAAACACCATCCCAAAAATATTTTTGTTCCTTAAATACAAAAATGCAAAAAAATGAAATATTTAAAAAAAAAATACTACCTATATCACCGTAGGCGGCCCCTAGTGGAAGTGGCATATCAGGATCTCCTCGAAAATCAATCCCTGCATAGGGATAGTCGTCCAACGCAATGATCTGCCTCCGCCACCAGAAGAAAAAATCATCATTGTAGGGTGTGGTCACCCTACCTCCCCCCTTTCATCTCATGACCTCGATCCATCGTACCATGGTTGGATCGCATGGTCCTCTAAGAAGAACCTCCACTCTAGGTCCCAGACCTAGAACCCGCTTGAAAAAGAAGCTGCAGAGAATAGAGGCAAACCCGAAGTTTCGCTTACTCCCTTGTTTTCACTCTGTCAACTAACCTTTCATATTGGTCAGCAATGAGGTACACCAGTCATAGATAGTGGTTCTAGCACACTCTACTGCGTAAAACATCAGCGGTCTTGATGCTTGATGCAACGAGGCCAAACCTATGATCCTGGTAAGCATGAGCACTATGATCTTCAAACTGAGATTACTTATTGCCCAGATGGGGACTTGACTTCCCACCTTGGGAGTCCCTACTATACAGTGGGAATCGATATACTCTTCGATAATCATCCCACTCCCTGCTTTTTGTGACTTGAGGTTCACAACCTCCCCTTGGCATGATAGACCAGTCAAGAAGTAGATGTCCTCTACTTCGATCCTCAGTGGTTGTCCATCGAGGATAAAGCTTTCGCTATCAAGGTCCCAGTAACCCACCAACAACTCCAATAACCTCACTTGAGCCCTCATTCCTTTGAGAGCCCAAAATTTGTACAAACCACATATTTTTAGAGCCTCTTGAGCCACTGGATCTCATTCAACAGCTGCATCCACCTCCTCATGCTCTCTCTCTCTCCATTCCAGGACCATCCTACAAAAAAAAATCAATTTTTTGAGTTAAACACCCTTTTTTGGCCATTTACGTACCTATACACGACCTTATTTGCAAACAATAGTGTGTAGAGATTGATACACACACCCTATGGTTCACACAGGAACATATACCTCCTCGTACATGCGACCTTAACAAAGGATACCCACGTACACCGAAAATCCTAATTTCCACTCTCAAAAACTAAAAAATTGGAACGTAATTCAAAAATGTAATCCACTGAATTTGAAGAGGATGAGATGAAGAGTTACCTGATCCAGACGGTTCATGATTTCGTTTCCCGATGCTCCCGCAATTGTCGTTTGAATCTTGGAGGTATTTTTGGTCCAAATTGCACTATTTGGGTAAAAATCAAAATGATACAGTAATTTTGTATTTTATTACTATTTATAAGCTATTTTTACCCACTTTATATAGTTTCATGCTATTTTTTAACCTAATGGACTAATTCAAATATGGTTTTGAGTTGGTTTGTTGTAGTTTTGACTCATTTTTCTTGCAGATTTCAACGTCATAACTGGTCGTTCATCACCTCGGGCAAGTATTTTCATAACCTAGCATATAGGATAGGTATCCACTCCATCGTGCATTTTCTCATTATTCTTCGACTACCGCCTTTTTTACGCCTTAGGTACGAACCCATTTGTTGCGACACAAAACCTTTTGTTTGTTATAAGTAGTGTCGCTAATAAATGGTAGAGACTTACCAAACATGGGTGCCCTAGTTAGATCCCCTTTGTCATTTGGTGCCCATGCCGAGTTTTTCCTTAGGACCGGGAGTCCATTATAACTTGATACATGAATTTATAATGAGCCTCATTTCTCATTCATGCACATGCGACCTTGTTCCCCACGGACTCCCAAAAATGAGTCTTAGTTAAGCTCTTTTTCGACTCGTCTAAAAACCTAAAATATTGTCGAGTGATTTGTCCCTTTCACACTCGTTAAAATGGATTTGAAAGGTCATGAGTCTTAATTAAGCTCTTTTCTGACTTGTTATAAAAAATAGAAAAGATTGCCGAGTGAACTTGTCTTTTTCACACTCGTAAATTGGATTTGAAAAAACGTCTATTTGTCACAAGTTTACCCCTTTTTCACACCAAGTAGACTACAAGACATTAAAAGGATATTTTTTGGCGTTAAGTTGTGATTGCATCTCATACCATCGCTTGCAGTATTGAGCCTTTAGTCGGTTCTCGATTTGCATTATAAACCATTGCCTAAGCAGTTTTGCATCCTCAACCAAGAAGAGCCTTGTTTATATCCTTTGCAATTTGACACCCTATACCCTAGAGGAAACATCAACCCGAGTGTCCATCTCCCGCATGCATTTCCTTGCATTAAGCATAGGTAAGTTCCACTGTTGGAACTAGTTTTTCTTACTTGTGACACTTGTTTCCTCCTGTGTATCATAGTATTCATTTGTTATGAAAAAACAAAAAAAGATGGGCGGGAAGGGAGTACTGTATTATAATTGGAAACAGTCATGTCGCCTTTGAACAAAGAACAAAATTATTGAGTCTTTGTGTCATCATAATTTTGGATTTTAGCATGGCCTTAGGAAGCTAATATTGTTACAGAGTTTTGTCTACTGACTTGTTACTCTTCCAGTCCATATAGAGAACATTATTGATGCCTCCTGCATCTAATAGTCACATCATTGAGTCTATGTTGTCAGAGTCCACCACATGTCTCACGCTCTTGTTCAAAGGAAGTCTCACAACTTGCATCGGCCACTCCTCAGAAATCTTGATTTTGCATGTCAGCCATACCCTCAGTTTGTCTCAAAATCACATGATGTTATGGTCTTACCACGCACCCTGGCCCTACTTGCATCATCGGTAGGTCACCTTGAACCCAACAATTGACATTTCATCATTGGTCGTTGACTGGGTGGTTTCCCTTGGGTTCGATGGCAAGACATCTATTCACACTTTGGGATTCATGCAGTGTCTTGGATGCCATTAGCCTTATCGATGGTTTCCTTTCCTTTGTCAACAGTTTTAATCATTGGCTTCTATTCAGAGGGTCTTTTTCATGTACCGCTTTCATTTGATACACGTGAAAGATGCACAGGGTCATTGATTCATGAACATGTTCTTCCTCTGATCTCCACCAAATCATGAAGCTCCTACTTTGTTCCTCGTGCTAACTGATGAGAGATGCCTTAATGCTCTCCTTTTAGCAGATCTCTTTCCATCGAATTCATCGAATTCAACTCATTTATTCTGGATATGGGACCTAGCGTTTTATGAGTTCCTTGAGGCTTGCAGTCATTAGTGGCAGGCTCTCTCGACATTGATAGATGGGAATACACAAATGTCTCATGATCAATGGATTTCTCAAGTGTTTGAAACCGACTCCTTTATTCACACTTGTAGGAATGTACTTGGTGCCTTGATACCTACTTTCATTATTGGTACGTTGTCTCGCGTTTGTTAATGGTATACCTCAATGACCAGTAATCAAACGATGTCTCATTATGTTCGACCTCAACTCATTTATTCACATGATGTAGACTTGCACCCTTGGCAGATAGTGTAGAATACTTGAAGAGATCACTATGTGGTTGCAGCTTTCCTAAGATGTTGCTTCCCTTTCATTGGACCAACACCTGTTCGACTTTAGTGATCATGGGAGATCAGATTGTAATCCATGGTATACAAATATCTTTAGATTGATTTTGAGACTGGTTTCACTGGGCCTTTTTCATGACTATGACAACTTTTGGCATAAAACCGCAATTGTACCTGCCTATTCATGGCCACAGACACTTATTTGCTATATTTTCTGCATGGATCTGCATTGTATTCTTGGCAACCATGTATGCAAAGTCATTACATAATGTAATGAGTAATCGAATTCGTCCAGTTGGTTCTCTACCACTCCACTCCTGGGTTATTTATAATGTGTTTCGGCCATCATAGATACTCCTATGATATCACACATTAGGGGGCATTTGTTATAGAAAGATTTGCCTCAACATTACTATCTTGCATAGAGGGCCTTTTTCCATTTCCCTATGCAAACTCATCATCCCTTTTTGATAAATCCAGAACTAAAAATAAACATTTTTCCACATATACGTGCCCTGTCACATACCCACTATAGAAAAAAAAAAAATTCACTCTTCTTCAAGGGATAGAATCCCCGAATTCCTACGGGGGCCTTGCGCAGGCTAACTCTTCCCTTATCCACCTCCATGTGATCATTGGTTATGACCACAGAACAATCCAAGAGGCACCTTTCACATTTCGCGACTCAGCGATGCAAGAGAGTCAAGTATTTCGACTCTTCAAACCCCAAAACCCGAAATCTTACCTTCGATGAGATCGACGGTTGCGAATCTCCCCCTGATCCGACGGTCCTGGCCGTATCAGGATTTCGGTAACCAGGAGTTCGAAATGAAGCAACCCAAACCACTGGTCACTCCATTCCCCGAACTCCAATACGCGAGTTCTTGTACGAGATCCAACAATCCTCAATGATTTGGATCCAATGGTCCAGATCTTTTTGAAGTTTCCTGAACCGGGAGTTCATGATGCAGCAACTCCAAATCTCTTGTCACTCCAATCCTCGAATTCTGATATGGTAATTTGTGTATGAGATCAATGACCCTCGTTGATCTAGATCTGACGGTCACTATCCCTCCTGAGCATAAGGGTGTTGAAAGACACTCAGTCTTAATCGCGCGTCGGGGTTTCGTATATCGGGATTTTGTGACTTGCGAAGACAAGGGGTCTTTCCCTCTGGTTTCCTGGATGCCAAAACGTCGAAAAGTATTCACACCAAACCGACTCATCTACAGAGCGCATCGAGGTTTGGTATACCAGGATTTTTTGACTTGCGAAGACGAGGGATCTTGCCCTCTGGTTTCCCAGATGCCGAAACGTCGAAACTTATTCACACTAAACCGGCTCATCCACAGAGCACATCGGGGTTTCGTATACCTGGATTTCGCGACTTGCGAAGACGAGGGGTCTTACCCTCTAGTTTCCCAGATGCCGAAACATCGAAAGTTATTGACACTAAACCGATGGTCCAGATCACTCATGGATCAACGACCACAATCATGTCGTGATTTCGCGAATCGTGAGTTCGTGCAGTCTTACCCTTTGACCACTCCAAGTTGTGAGTTAGCAAAATTCTACCCAACTGCCACGTGTCCTGTGTCGATGGACGGTTCTAAATACTTTGGGACTTTCAGGACTTTGATGAGTCCTCTCTCCCCTTCATGCACCAAGTTAAACCTCATGTTCCTTTTCTGGATCCGATGGATATCGGTCCCCTTCGCTCGATCTGATGGTTCAGATCTATTCTCCTACGCACTCTTCTTTGATTGTCTGGACATAGGCTCCAACGGTCCAGATTTTCTCCTGCGAATCGACGATTCGTCCTTCAGGACTTTGGGGAAATCCTCACCTCTATTTCCCCGAATTGAACCAACGGTTCAGATCCGATTTCGATCATGGTCTATTTTTCACTCTTGAGATTTCATACACTCTGAAACCTCCAAAGGGTTTCTCAACCTCTGCACTCCATGCAAGGTTCTTGCACAGAACAGTGTGATCCTTCCTGAGCTTGTCCAGGACTTAAGGAGTTCTGGGTTCGGTTTGCCTCGCAGAGAACCTGTGTTGATCTGACTACCTCTCCCAAGATTAACAAACTTCATCCTCCAAGGGACTCTAAACAATTAGGAGGGTTGGCATGCGTACATGAAACTGTGTCCGGGGTCAACGAACACACAGTTCGTGACTCTGGCTTATGCCTCCACATGACACAAGCATTTACGAGTATAAAATAATCTCCTAACCATATAATTTCTTACTGGCCTAGTTATACAATCAAGCAAAACTAGGGGAGATACAATATATCCATTAATAAATATGCACAATTCCTGAAACATACACAGTATAACCAATTCATACACAGTTACAGCTAAATTACACAGGGTAGGAAATCGCTAATCTATTACAGGTTGCCACCAACCAACTGATTGTGGGTGTTCATCCTTCCACCCAACCAAAGGCTCAGAGGCATTCATTCTTAGCACTCTGGCCACCCCCGTGCCAAGCCATGATATCACCAGGGAGTTCTCACAGTTCTCAGAAGTTATATCTTTGTCCCAGCTTTTTCTCGGGTCCTATTCTCTGCAACTCAGAGCTTTCTCTTTTGGTTATGGCCTCGACGAGGTTTCTTAGATGCTCCTCGGCATCAAGCTCAAAGCCTTCAATTCGTGACTCCCTGGAGAGCTCCGCGCATATCCCTTGTGAGATTACGCTCTCTTTTTTTCTAGTGTCTCCTCTCCCATGTGTATCCCTCTTACCTTGGAAGGTTTGTCGACCTATCATGTTCCTTCTGTCAGAAGGAAGATCAGGTTTGCAGGTCCCTGCGATACTTAGGGCTGACAACCCATGTTTCCATTCATGGGGGTGGTTGATAATTCAACCACCATTCCTTTCTTCATTAACTGATTTCTCTCCTTGGGATCCGAAGGAGGTTGTCATCCTCATCAAGGGAAATTTGGGGTTATTTGTCATAACGAACCCTCTCTTATAGTTTTCACATTCTTCCTCTAGTGATATCATGGCCAGTACTTTCAAGGCTTCACCCCCACAGTCAGTTATTGGCAACTCAAACAATAATACATTTACATTGTCCTCGTGCATTATCATGGTAATTCCTATTTTATGATTAATTACAAATTGGGGGAAACAGTGTTACAATTCCCTCCCCCTTAAAGGAACATCGTCCTCGGTGTTCTTTCTCAAAAAACACCGGTCATGCCTTTCTCATTCAACCACTTCAAAAGTATTGACCTTCGTCCTCGGTCCAGTCCTCGTTTAGGATCTTAGTCTTCGTCATTTGCCTTCAATAATTCTTGGACAACAAGCACATTAATCACAATTTTGTGCGAAAACATCTTACTATTGTTCAAAATTCAAAAGGCAATTTTCATAATCTTAGCACAATACTTATCTGTGCAGTTTGTGGATCTGTATCCACATGGTAGTTTTTTAATCCATTCTCATCGCTTTCTTTGACATACCCATTGGGTGCATGATTCCAATTCAATAGTTCACAAGAGATATCATGATTTCATCTTCCTTTCCAAGGTTTTTTTTTTCGCATGGGAAACTACCCACTATGTGCATGATCCCAAAAGTTTACAAGAATTATTAAGGTCTCATCTTCCTTGCATTCACTCACCCTCTAGGCCCAGGCTCAGGCATCCCCTTCACTTTTATATAGTCCCTCGGGCGATCCATCTTGCCCTGCCAAGGTTTTCTCGCACAGGAAAATTTTAGAGACTCTATCGAGTCTTACAGTCGAGGAATCCCTCAGAATTTCTCTGCCGAGGTGTACCTCCGGCTTGTGTTACCTCAACACAATAATTTTCAGGTGATCATGGCTTATCACGGGGTTTCCATGGCTCAGCAGTAGCCTTTTTTCATCATCTTCAACTTTGACAGCCTTCATCTGTTCCTTCTGGACAGATCTTTTCTCCTCACCTGTGTCATAGGTATACAACATTCATGAGACATCATTATAAATTCCAACTTTCAGAATTTTTATTGCAAATCTATCACCCACGGATTTTCCAATCTCTTGGTTTATTTTCATATATGTTTCGTATAGAACCAGATTCACAATTATGGGACTTTCCTTCCCATAACATTTTAGCTCAGCAGGAAATCGATCTTCCTTATGGGCCTACAACATTGTCATATCCAAGATCTTTCTTCCTGCAATCATTCCTCAACTAATCAAATTGTTAGTTCTCATGCACATACATTTTTATCGCACCTTTTCAACTTCATCACAACAATTTCATAATTGTTCATACTAACAATCAAATTCACTTTCTCAAAAGGAAATACCATTCCTCACAGTTTGGCTCAGCAGGCAATCGATCTTTCCTATGGGCTTACCTCACTGCCATATCCATGACCCTTTGCTTCCTGCAATTCATTCTTTCCACAGCCAAACAAACTATTAGTCTCATCTCAACATACCAAACTTTTCAAAATGTAATTCAACATTTCAAATGGTTTTAACAAATGTGCCAATATCCATGGCCACATTCATACCCAAATGCACTCTTGCATTGATTTCAAGTCTGTCACACTTTATGACAGGTTATTGGCCATGGGGTGTTGGAATTTAACCAACCTTTTCCTCATATGGTTTATTCGTTTTCTTTCATTCTTACAACAAGACCAAGCTTCCTTCTATAGGCCGATCATGACCCCAAATCGGTATACCAGAACTCAAAGTTTCACATGAATGATTTTAAGCACTCCTTGATTGTCAATGCATTCATGACATATCAATTCATTAATTCTTCCAAGGGTTACAAACAGTGTTTACTACCAGAGGTTCATACCTCCATCATTATGGTTCTTCGTCCTAAGTCATACCTTACTTGGGTATCCAAGGCATACAACTCCCTTTCAAGTTTATGCATAACACTAAGACAATAAAATATTTCAGAAGGGGTTCTTAGCAAATCCCTTCATACCTTGTGCCACATAGGCACGAATATATTTATACCAGTTCTTGGCCGCTAGCACTCTCTTTCTGATCTCTACCTCATCAACAATGCTTTAGCGGTATTTTCACAGTCCTGTCAACAATCTTTCGACCGCAACCTCCCCATGGTCACCCTCTGCTTGAGGTTGTTCATTATTGGCAACTATCTTTCTCAATAGTTCCAATCTTATGTCTTTATACACATGACATACACCATAGGCACATTAGTCGCCATGTAAATTAAAATGAAAGTACCATAGCATTTAAATTAATAAAATATTTTCAAACATGTCCCGACATATCCGTATGTACTTCATCACACTATCCTTAATGTTTTCATGAGTGCAACACAACAGTTCTCAATCGTTTTCACGGTATTACAACCATCATCACTATGGTGTCAAAACATTTTCGTTCATCAATGTACTATCTTTCTCATCCCATAGAAAACATAATGCACAGCAAGGAAAGAATTGAGGGCTCTCCCCTTCTTCAAATTCTTTCTACATCGCTTGGGGCTTTTCAGCCCAGTCGAGTTATCTCTAAGGTCTCACTGTCTTTTCTTAATCATGGCCTCAACCAAGACTAAGTAGTTAAACGTACTCATTTATTCATTTAATCATACTCAGGGGGTTTACTTGCCTTTTAGCAACTATACCAGTTTCCACAACAGTTCTTTTAATCCTATGGCTCTGTTAAACAATTTAGGGTTTTTAGGGTGAGGAAAGTGTTCCTCCTTTACTTATGCACTCTATTTTTTTATTTATTTTTTATTGTGGTCTTTCTGCTCTTTTCCTGAGCAGCCCTGGGTTAGGCTCATCCTAACTCTTAGGATACATCAACATGCTTTAGTAGCAACTTTTTGTTCATAATGGATCATAGACATGTGCATCCTACTCATCATTACTCGGCCCTAGGAGTGGTTACCATTCAGTTGTTAGTCTTCTATTAATTACATGATACTTAAAAAATGTAGTCCGGGATTCTTATATATAGACAGGCTTTGCATCCCATTGTCCTACCTTCAAAAATTATTCGGGTTGTGACTTTGTTCCTCTGACAGAGTCCTTATACAGTTCCTCCACTGGGAACTCCTTCGATATGCAACTTCCTTGTTGCATTTCCATCATTATTTGTGATGGCCTCAAGCTCGAATTAGCTTCAGCTTGTTAATAAGCATTCTTTAAGGGACATAGACATACCTTTCTGGTATGTATTCCAGATTATGCATCAGCACATGTTCTATTTTTTTGCTAACTTACATCCACAATGTACTTATCTATACTCATAATCATAAGCCTGTGTGCAGTTGCCATAGGTATATTTTACAGCCCACATGCATCTTTACTGTTAAGATCAGTCAATTCAGATTCATTCACAATCCTTCTCATGTGATGCTCAAAGGCGTAATCATTTGTCTCTTATTATGACAAGAGAGAATCTTTGCTCATTTACCCTTTCATCTAATTATATTGGTACTTTCTGAGGAAATGGAATACATCCCCCTTAGGCTATTATTTGGAACAGAACTTTCATGACTCCCCAGAATGGAGTCAGCTATGCCTCCATAGTATTCATTTAATTGGACAAGAGCAATACTTGCTTCACATTTCACTCATCAGGGAAATCATATTGGGCCTCTAGTATACTTATACTCTTACATCATACATGTGCATTACTTGCACGTTTAATATCATTCATACCTTACCGGTATTAATATCAGGATTCCTATTATGAAGCTTCACAATGCATTAAACCCATGCACTCAAGTACAATTGAACACAGCTAAGTATTCATCATACTAGTTCATGCCTACTCCTCACGTGACCACTGAATGGGACCACGATCCGAACCAGAAGGCGCTTCGCATTTCGCGATTTTGAGATTCCTATTGCAAGGAACTCTGGTTCCTCGATCCCCAAAATTTGAAAACCCGAAATACCGAGGCTAAGGTTTTCTCGGCTCTTTTATTCACATGACCCTTCGCTCAGAACCTGGGGTCAACTCCTAGACATGCATCAGGATCCCGTGTTTTGGCAAATCCGCGAAAAATGCTCCACCACTTCCCAAACTTCTGATCCACGAGGGTCCGACAACCTGGATCCCACAGTCCAGATCTCTCTACCAATCAATGGTCTTGATCAAATCTTGGCTTTCCACCTTTCGGGATTCTGGCGGAGTCTTCACCTCTTAACTCTCGATTTCGAATCCCCAAAATGTGTAAGCGTCAGATCAACGATCCACCGCCTGTCTCGATCCAACGGCTCAGGTTGGATGTCAGGATTTCATGACATGTGAGTTCTCAAAACTCTACTCGTTGACTTCTAAACCTCCAACTCCCAAAGATCCATTTACACCGGATCTACAGTTCAGGTCATCTGCTAACCAATGGCCCTGATTGAATCGATGATTTACCTTGCGCGACTTTGGGAAAGTATTCGCTTCTATTTTCCCAATAGCCGAAACCTCGAAGCTCTAGATCAATGAATCTCGTTTATTCCAATCTAATGGATACCATTCCTCCTAAGTTTGTGAGTGATGAGAGGTTATCATCCTTATCTTCTCCGCTGATCTACTAGATCTAACGGTTCACGAAATTTTGGTATTCCTCCCTCTGAGAATTCCACCGTTCGTTCATATTTTCAATGACTTCCAACCACAAACTTGGCATCAATTCTTCTGGAATCAACCTCTATGTTCAACCTCTGGAGATTTCAAACTTTAACACAAGCTTTTTTCTATATGCACTCCTTGTGCTCTATATGCACACTCGGCATACGAAATTTCCCCGCTATCTTTTCTGAGCTTTTAAGTTACTTACAGGACTAATCTCATAGTCATAACTCATACGGATGTTACCCTCTCTTTATGGGAACAACCAGCAAGGGTCACTCTTGGGAATTAGCAACAGTCCCAAAGGACTCCTCTTAATCTTGTTTAAACAAATTATCCTTGTTGTCGATTCTAACCATTATAGGTCAGATAATCTGACCCTACATATTTTCATCAGTCCTCTCAATCGTGAGGAGTTATAGGCTCAGAGTTTAGTCTTTTAATAATACAATAATTATAAATTTCTAAGTCTCCTACCAGTCCTTGCCAGATTTCCTAAATCATGAAGGAGTTCTTCATGAGGATCTTAACTCTTACCTAACCAACCATCTCAATTGCAAGAGACTCTACCTGCTTTAGTAGGTAGCCATCGTCACACTATAACAGAACAACTCAGTTCATGTCCCTTTTCTGGCTCGTGCAGCTTCATAGCACAATTTATTCCACCTCTGTTATCCATACTCAGGTCTTATCAGTAATATTGATTAGTGCATCCCTACTCCTATAAGAGTAGTTATCATTTTGACAAAGGAAAAATATAATTCCTTTGCTAGAATTCCGTAGAAATTCCCAAATTACAGTTTCATTCTACAGTCCTTCTCCTTAAAGAGAAAATGCAGATAACAATATCTCCTTACGCGAATCTTACATGAGCCCAAGCAGGCCAAGTGTTGTAACCATGCTCTGATAACAATTTGTCACATACCCACTACGGAAAAAATAAAATTTTCACTCTTCTTCAAGGGATAGAATCCCCAAATTCCTATGGGGGCCTAGTGCAGGATATCTCTTCCCTTATCCACCTCCATGTGATCATTGGTTATGACCACAGGCCAAGCCAAGAGGTGCCTTTCACATTTCATGACTCAGTGATGCAAGAGAGTCAATTCTTTCGACTCTTCAAACCCCGAAACCCGAAATCTTACCTTCGATGAGATCGACGGCTGTGAATCTCCCCCTGATCCGACGGTCCTGGCCGTATCGGGATTTCGATAATCGGGAGTTCAAAATGCAATGACCCAAACCACTGGTCACTCCATTCCCCGGACTCCGATACACAAGTTCTCATACGAGATCCAACAATCCTCAATGATTTGGATCCAACGATCCAGATCTTTTCGGAGTTTCGTGAACCGGGAGTTCACGATGCAGCGACTCCAAATCTCTTGTCACTCCAATCCCCTAATTTCGATATGGGAATTCGTGTATGAGATCAACGACCCTCGTTGATCTGGATCTGACGATCACTATCCCTCCTGAGCTTAAGGGTGTTGAAAGACACTCAGTCTTAATCGCGCGTCAGGGTTTTATATACCAAAATTTCACGACTTGCGAAGACAAGGGGTCTTGCCCTCTGGTTTCCCGGATGTCGAAACACCAAAACTTATTCACACTAAACTGGCTCATCCACAGAGTGCATCGGGGTTTTGTATACCGGGATTTTGCGACTTGCGAAGACGAGGGGTCTTGCCCTCTAGTTTCCCAGATATCGAAACACCGAAACTTATTCACACTAAACCGGCTCATCCACAGAGTGCATCGGGGTTTCGTATATCGGGATTTCGCGACTTGCAAAGACGAGGGGTCTTGCCCTCTGGTTTCTCGGATGCCGAAATGTCGAAAGTTATTCACATGAAACCGATGGTCCAGATCACTCATGGATCAACGATCATGATCACGTCGTGATTTCGCGAATCGTGAGTTCGTGTGGTCTTACCCTTTGACCACTCCAAGTTGTGAGTCAGGGAAATGCTACCCAACTACCACGTGTCATGTGCTGATGGACGGTTCCAAATACTTCGAGACTTTCAGGACTTTGACGAGTCCTCTCTCCCTTGCATGCACTAGGTTAAACCTCGTGTGCCTTTTCTGGATCCGACGACTATCGGTCCCCTGCACTCAATCTAACGATTCATATATATTCTCCTACGCACTCTTCTTCGGTTTTCTGGACGTAGGATCCAACGGTCTAGATTTTCCCTTGTGAATCGGCGATTCGCCCTTCAGGACTTTGGGGAAATCCTCACCTCTATTTCCCCGAATTGAACCAATGGTTCAGATCTGATTTCGATCATGGTCTATTTTTCACTCTTGACCTTTCATATGCTCTGAAACCTCCAAAGGGTTTCTCGACCTCTGCACTCCATGCAAGGTTCTTGCACACAATGGTGAGATCCTTCCTGAGTTGTTCCAGGACTTAAGGAGTTCTAGGTTCAATTTGCCTCGCAGAGAGCCTATGTTGATCTGCACTACCTCTCATGAGCTTAACAAACTTCGTCCTCCAAGGGACTCTAAACAATTAGGAGGGTTGGCATGCGTACATGAAACTATGCTCGGGGTCAACGAACACACAGTTCTTGACTCTAGCTTATGCCTTCATGGGACACAAGCATTTACGAGTATAAAATCATCTCCTAACCATATAATTTCTTACTGGCCTAGTTATACAATCAAGCAGAAATAGGGAAGATACAGTATATCCATTAAGAAATATGCACAATTCCACATCTCCAACATACCCTTACAAACTTTATTGGATATTTAGATCTACCCTTGGACTTAGATCTCCCACTTGAGGACATAGATCTATTTCTTTCCTGAGAGCTTCCTCTTGGAAATAATGCATATGTGCCCTGTCCTTCTATGTTCTTCTATCTCATCTCTTCTGAAAACAAGGATGAGACCACATCATTGAAACTCAAGGTAGTGGTATTACTACCTATGGCCACAACTAGACTATCCCACGAGTCTAGTAAATATCATAGCAAACTAATACACTTATCTTCATTTGAAATTTTAATATCAACAGATAACAATTGACTTACCATAGTATTGAATGTGTTCATATGTTCTATCACCAAATATCCATTTCTCATCCTCAGGTTGTACATCTATTTCCGCAATAATAGTTCATTTACGAGGGACTTGGACTGATACAAGTTCCCCAACTTATTCAATAACTCCTTGTTTGTAGCTTCCCCTGACACATTCAGTAATACTAAATCTGAGAGACATGATCAGATTGTGCTCTTCACCTTCTAATCCAATTTTTTCTAGTCATCTACTGATGCTTCTGTAGGTGCAGTACCTGGATCCACTGTGATCCACTGATCTTTGTCTACCAACAGATCTTCCATCTTCAGCTTCCACAGCTCAAAACTTTTCCCATGAAATTTCTCGATCTCTATTTTTGAACTACTTTCCATTTCTTTTCACTTGAAGAATCAATACTGCAAATCTCCCACTATAAGAAGACTTATCACAGTCCCGAGCCAAACCCCTGACCACAAAGGCGTCCCTCTGAAGCCAATAATTTCTCTGATACCAAATGTAGATTTTAACCTTCTACAATATTTTACTGCAAATAGATTTTCAATAAAAGAACAAAAAATATATAATGGCAAATACACACGGTACACAGAGTTTGTTCCCCTGGAAACCCAAACCGAGAAAACCAACATATTCTATATTCATTCACAACATACATTGTTTACAATACAATATACATATAGGAGCCAGCGACATCCAAAACCCGAATCCAGTGACCTAGGTTAGTCAACAACCGTAATTTCTTAACCAGAAATAGAAAATCATCGGCGAAAAACCATGTGTTGAAAAACCACCCATAAATGGACAAAAAAACTGAGGAACATCCAAAAATGGGCACTAGTTCTCGCCATGCAAATAATGTAACACAAACCTAACATCCATAAAGTGTTTCCACCCCCCACTGGACCCCCCTCGATCCATATGTGGGGCGGAAACCCCCCCACACCCCCCCATCAAGGAAATGGAGTCCAAACACAACTGAAACAATACCTCTGAATTAGGAAGATAATCAGGCTCCATAACCAACAATCTCCCACTTGGAGACTGATCACAACAACTCCACTGTTGTTATACTTGTTGGACTATGATCCACCTTGGACCTAGAAAATGTATCATCTTCACCTTCATGCTTGAAGGCCAACTGAAACTGAGTAGGAACTCAGTTTCTCCCTAATTACTACATTTGTTAACATGTTTGCGGGGTTTTAGCTAGTATGTATATTTGCCAACTTCAATTGTCCATCTTTCGAGATGGATCATATGAAATGGTACCTGAGATGTATATTCTTATTCTTAGAATGGAAGGATGAGTTATTTGCAAGATGAATGGCACTCTGGATGTCACAGTACAACCTGTTATTCTCTTGTTTCTTTCCCAATTCCTCCATAAACCTCTGTAACCAAATCATCTATTTACTAGCCTTTGTAGCAATAACATACTCTGCTTCTGTTGTTGAAAGTGAAACCACCTTTTGCATTTTCGAAATCCAACTTACTGTTGTTCCACCTATAGTAAAAACATACCTTGTGGTGCTCCTCCTGCTATATTTATCACCTACCATATATGAATCAACATATCCCTTTAGAAGAGTGTTTGAACCTCCAAAAATAATGCATGACAAGCAGTACCTATCAAATACTTGAGAATCCATTTTACTACCCCCAATGTTCTTTACCTGGATTGTTCATACACTTGCTCACAACTCCCACTGCATGTGCAATATATGGTCTTGTGCACACCATTACATACATCAAGCTACCAATTGTTGACAAATAAGGGACCCTGGACATGTATTCTATCTTCTCTTGTGTCTTGGGACACATTTCCTTGGTTAATTTGAAATGGCTAACCAAAGGTGTACTAACTGATTTTGCATTCTACATTCTAAACCTCTCCAACACCTTATCTATGTACTAACCTTGAGACAATGTCAATTTGAGATCTTTCCTCACTCTTATTATTCTCATACAAAAGATTTTCTTTGCAACACCCAAATCCTTCATCGCAAATGACTTAGCTAATTTCTTTTTTAGCACATTTATATCCTGCATGTTAGACCCTGCAAAAATCATGTAATATACATACAATAGCAAGATAATATAGCTTCCATTTTCTATCCTCTTAAAATAAACACAATGATCGGAATGACATCTATTATAACCTTGTTCTATCATAAACCTGTCAAATTTCAAATACCACTTCCTTGGAGCTTTCTTTAGGCCATACAAGCTCTTCTTCAACCTACATACCAAATTATCCTTTCCTTTTACATCATACCCCTATGGTTATTACATATAAATCTCTTCCTCGAAATCCCCATGGAGAAAAGTTGTTTTTACATCTAACTATTCAAGATGCAAATATTCTACTGCCACAAGAATTAAAATAGTCATAATTGAATTCATTTTAACAATAGGAGAAAATATTTCATCAAAATATATACCTTTCTTCTGTGCAAACCCCTTTACAACAAGTATGGTCTTGTACCGCTTTTTGCCTCCATATTCTTCCTTCAACCTGTAAACTCATTTATTCTGCAATGCTCTTTTTCCTACAAGCAAATGAACCAAGTCCCAAGTCTGGTTATTTATGAAGGAGTACATTTCCTCTTTCATGGCTTGCTCCCACTTTTTTTTAGTATCTACCTACATTGTTTCTTCATAACTTCCTGGTTCAACAGAGCCAGTCAACAATAAATAATACAATGAATGAGAGTATCATTCAGGGGGTCTACTTAACCTTGTAGATATTCTAACAACACTTGCAGGAGTTTGAGGTACATGTTGCTCCTGTTGTTGTACAGTTTGATTTTCTGGTACCTTTGGAATTTCATTTTCTTTGATTTCATCAAGCACTGTATTTCTTGTTTTCCTTTTCATGTTTATTTCCTTGCAATTGATCTTTGTACATGATCGTTTCATTGAATACTACATATTTGCTCCTAATGATTTTTTTAGTTTCATACTCCCATAAGCGATAACCAAAATCATTAACACTATACCCAATAAAGGTACACTTCTTGGATTTTTCCTCAAACTTTGTTCTATTTTCTTTATCAATATGGACAAATGCTTCACAACCAAAAGTCTTCATAAATGGGTAGTTTACCTTTTTACCTGTCCATGTCTCCTATGGAATTCCACCATCTAAGGAGCTTGAATGCCCTATGTTTATTAAGTAAACAATAGTATCTACAACATCTGCCCAAAATTGTAAGGGAAACCCTACATGCAATCTCATATTCCTTGCACGCTCAATGATTGGCATGTTCATCATTTATGACACACCATTTTCTTGTGGTGTTCCTGGAACTGTCTTCTCTCTACGAATCACATGGTATGAACAGTAATCGTCAAACTCCTTGCTGCAATATTCACCTCCATTTTCTTATCTGAGACACTTCAAAAATTTTCCTGTCTCATTCTCAACCAAATATTTTCATTTCTTAAAAGTGTCAAAAACATCATGTTTTGTCGAATGCAATAAACCTAAATTTTTCTAGTTTCATCATCAATAAAAGTAACATAATAACAAGAGACACCAAGAGATGATACTTGAGTTGGTTCCCATACATATGTATGCACAAGCTCTAACTTTTCACTCTTCTTTTACTTTCCAACCCTGAGAAATCTGACTCTCTTATGTTTTTCATAAATATAGTGTTCAGAGAAATCCAAATCAACTCGTTTAAGATATAGCAACAAATTATTTTTGTGAAGTATCTACATCCCCTTCTCACTCATGTGTCCAAGCCTATGATGCCACCGTGTTGTATCCACTCATGTAGAAGCTAAAGAGATAGAAGAGTCAACATTACTAGCACATAAATACAATGTACCTACCTTCCCTCCTTTTTCCATTACCAATGATCCTTTAGTGACCTTCCACGCCTTATCTATAAATGTAGATATACAACCTTCACTTGCCAACTTCCATGTTGAAATTAGATTTCTTCTCAGATCTGGTATATGTCTCACCTCTTTCAGTAACCATTGGTTTCCATTCTTTTTCTTTATTTGTACCTTACCCATTCCAACGATTTGACATGGTTCATCATCACCCAAATAAACCTGTCTGAAATCACCTTGAGCATAATCTTGGAAATATTTCCTATGGGGTGTGGCATGAAATCAAGTCCCTGAATCATGATGTTCATCTCTTTGTTTCTTTGGAGCTCTGCAGTCTTTCTTCATATGTCATTTCTTCCCACAATTCCAGCATTATATATTTTATAGTCTGGATTTGTATCTACCCTTCCTAGAATTCTCGTGATTCCCTGAGCTCTTTCCTCTTTCCTTCTGTCTTCCCTTGTTCTCCACGGTCACCACATTACCTAATATCTCACTTGTTCTTTTCCATCACATTTCCTCACTAAGGATAACACCAACAACATCATCAAATTTCAGATTGTTTGAACCAGCAATAGAGTTACTTACAACCATGACCAATTCATTCCATATTTCTAGCAATGAGCATAAGATTAGAATAGCCCTAACCTCATCGTCAAATTTCACTCCTAGAGAACTTAGTTGATTAGTAACCGTATTGAATTCATTTAAATGGTTAGCAACAGACCCACCTTCTGACATCTTCATATTAAATAATTGCTTCATTATAAATACCTTGTTGGAAGCTGAGAGTTTTTCATATAGTTTATTCAATGCCTCCATCGGATCCTCTATTGTCTTTTCTTTTGAAATATTGAAATCCACGAACATTTACAGGCGTAGTCGTATCGTTCCCAGTGTCTTTCTATCAAGAACCTCTCATTCTTCGTCCTTCATACTAGTCGGTTGTTTTGTTTTTCCGCCCAACGGTAAGAAAAGATCCTTCTAATATAAATAATCTTCCATCTGCATCTTCCATAACTAGTAGTTTTGGTCGTTAAATTTCTCGACCCTAAACTTTCCATCTTATGTCATTGCTCTCACTCAAACCATGAACCCTCTTTTCCTGCGAGTTACCTTTCGCTATGATACCAATTGTTAGAAAAGAGAGGGTCGTAGAGAAATAAAATAAAACAAATGTGGAAATAAAACACAAAAGATACACAATAAAACAAAAACATAGATATATGTGGTTCACCCAAGGTGGGCTACGTCCACCAAAGAAATTGTCAATTCTTCCTTTATTATTATCCAACAAAATGAATGGATACAACCTACAACACTCTCATTGTAACTTCCTCTTCTTTCTTTCACAATGTCCCCCTGGCTCCAAATGTGGGGGGGTAAGCCCCCCACACCCCTCGTCGGGAAATGAGGTCCAAAGGAAGATGAAACAAGTCATTTGAGTACCCCCCCACACCCCTCGTCGGGAAATGAGGTCCAAAGGAAGATGAAACAAGTCATTTGAGTCAAGAAGATAATCAGGCTCCACAACCAACAAATTTATGGTGTTTTGTGGAGACTAAAGTTACATCTGCTACCTATCGAGGGGGTTAGATTCTCAAGACTCAACAATAAGGATTAAACCCCAAGGAAGAGGCCCAACTAGACTCTCCCCCGTTTGAATGGAATAATCCTATATGGTATGACAATTGTTAATCCTCCAGGTTATGTCTCACAACCATTAATCCTCCAAGTTATGGTCTGACAACGTTAATCCTCCAAGTTATGGTCTGACAACTATTCAACTATTTGATGGGCTTTACAATAATGTTTTATTTTCTTTTTGAAATATTTTATGTTTTTTTTAATTTTCTATTATATGTCAAATGCAACCAGGAAATCTAATTTGAATGGATAGAAAGAAATCTATTCCGAAGAGGTAAGTCTAGGAAACAATAAGGAAAAGTAACTACATAGTTGTATTCTCCTAAGAATTAATTCTACAAGAGTATTAGTACATTCTATACATAGAATCAATCTACAACTAATCTTTAGCAAAATGTCTTCCGCTTCCAAAATAAAGCTTCTTAATTAACTTTGAAATAATTCTTAGTTACAATTCTCCACCACCAAAATCTCTTTCTAAGTATTGGACTTACATGTTTATAAAATAAACATTATAGAGTAAAAGTTTATGCTATTATAAAATAAAAGAAAAATTGACCCACTAAACTTGGGTACAACTAGAAGTTGTAGTTTTTTCATTCTGGTCATTGTACTTTCCCCATTGCCTAAATAGAGGGTTATGAGATGGGGGACTACATGTTGCTCTCTTGGTAACTTCAAAATAGGAAAATCCTTCTCAAATCTCTTAGATATTTTTCTATTTTGGGAAAAAAAACTCCAGTCCAGTCACCCTTCTGTCTTCAACTAATGTCCTCGTTCGAGGGAGGAGATACTCTTGATTTGTTTTTTGCTTCCCGCCTTGAATTGCTCCATAACTTGAAGGGTTGGATAGGAGGGGCCTCTACCTTTCCTTACAACATGATAGAGTTTGCTACTTCATTTTCTTCTCTTGTGGAGGAATCTAGGACTTCTACACAAGTCGGAAGCCACCATAGATTTGAAAGCTCCCTTGCACATTCTACTGGTGCATAATCCAACTTTTTCCTTTAGAGATTCCCTGATGCTTCTATCGAGATGTTGGGTTCCCTCGTAGTGTTTACAATGCAGGCCAAAAATTTGGAACCCAAAATAGGGAAGCGTCACCCAAGTAGGGGTTGAAGTTAAAAATCCAGTGAAGGGATCGACGAAAGGGGACTGCCTCTTCATTCAAAGCACTGGGGCGGAATGCAGATGAAACTGCATTTTCAACACCCCAGCTGAGGCGGAATGGAAGATCATCATTCATCACCATGCAGTGGTTTTGTAGGAAATGAATCAGTGGATCTCCATGGCCGCTCTGTTAGCAGAGCTCATACTGGACGATGGAAAGCATCACTTCTCATCATTGGTATGAATTGAATTCTCTCTTACACATTCAATTCTCTAAATAGTGTAACATTTGTTGTGTTTGGAGCATATATTTCTTACCATCTTTTTCACAGGAGTGGAGATAGCAGAAAGGTTGGCCTATACACGCATACGTTCAAACTTGATGACTTACCTCACAGACGTTGTGCATGAGAGTACTGCTACTGCTGCAAAGAATGTGAATGTCTGGTCAGGAGTGGCGTCCATGTTTCCTTTCCTCGGAGCTTTTGTTGCAGATTCGTATTTGGGTCGTTATTGGACTATTGCCGCCTCATCTGTTATCTATTTGCTGGTTAGTATTTTTAAATTTTATTTTTCTTTTTCCAAAGTCGTTCCAGAATCATAGCCAAGGTGCTTAGGTGCCAGGTTTGAGAGATAACAGTTTCAGGAAAACCATAAAGGATTTGCACCGAACCTTATGCCTTTGAAACTCATGCCATATGGCTAAGGCAGACCACAGCAATAATGGAACACATTGGACAGTTTAACCGTCAGTAAACCTTATATTGCTCACCTGGCCCAATGATTTCATGCAATTTTTGGTGAACATAGGAAGGTTTTGCTATATATTTGGGTGAATTGAACCTCTATTCGAAAGGACAATAGGGTTTGAAAATAGTCGTTATTTTTCTGCTTTAATCTCTTGTATGGAGCCCGAATAACAAACACAACATCAAATGGATTGTCACAGGGATTAGTTTTGGTCACTGTATCTGCTTCTTTGAGGAGTCTGAAGCACGTTGGGATTTTCTTCTTCTCAATTTGTTTGATTGCTTTGGGGCAAGGAGGCTTCAAACCCTGTTTACAAGCATTTGGTGCGGACCAGTTTGATGAGGTCGACCCGGAAGAGAATAAGTATAAGAGTTCATTCTTTAATTGGTGGTATTTTGGTATTTGCATTGGTACTCTTACAGGATTCGCCGTACTCACATTTATTCAGGACAATATTGGATGGGATCTGGGATTTGGTATTCCTGCTGTGACTATGGCAATAGCACTGTTTGTCTTCTTTTGTGGGACAAGATTTTACCGGAGGAAACTGCCCGGTGGTAGTCCTCTCACTCGAATTATCCATGTCTTTGTTGCAACATTTCATAAGTGGAACGTTTCTACTTCTTATCAAGAAGAAGAAAATAATATAGCTCACGTTGAAGAAAGAGAAGTTTCGATTTTGGGGTCAAGAAGACAGCATTTGCTTACTGCTCAGTTTAGGTAATCCCTCTGTTCCTGCTCACTTCACATCTAGTCAGTACAAACTTATTGGATTTTTATCTTTTTTGTTGGCATTTTTTTCAACCTTCCAAAATCCTATTAAAAATTTAGAAAAATAGCTGAAATTGCAGATTTCAGTGGTTAGGATTGCTGATACCTTGGGTTTTTGAGAGTGCTAAATCAATTTATGCATTTAAAAACACTATTTAAACACAGTAAAATTGCAATTTGGCCAACAATAATGTTGTTGGATTGCCTACCAGAAATAATTACCACTATATTTGTTTTACACTTCTGGAAATTAGTAGTCTAAACTTTCTACGAAATTACTCTTTTCTGGTGATATTTTCTAGGGACCTTTGCTTCAAATTTGACAAAAAATTGTTAGATCTACAGATTTGACTGATTATTTCGAGTGTCCTAAAGATTTTTCAACATACTGAATCCATTTCTGCATTCAGAAATGGATTTTAAACAACAACAAAAAATTTATATCACCAGATTCCGACAAAAAAAATCATTTCATAAAACAGTTAGACAATGTGTGGCCAATGCCACAACTCTAATTTATTAGAGTCGCAATTGTTTTTCCATGTGATATGGAAAACACACCGAAGCTCTTGGTAGTTGAAATAATCTTCTTGTAAGAAGGGGCTGAACTGACAATTTAGTTTTTTTTAGTATAGGACATTGCTACTTCCTGACCATGGGTGAGGTGCAGTGTGTCCTTAGTCACATTTCTATTTTATTAGTCTTGTCATTGCTGCTTGTTGGTGTGTGTGGTCGGTTTTAGATGAACTGAGAGATTTGTGATGGATATCCTCATTCTTTGTTTTCCAGGTTTCTTGATAGAGCAACAATTGAAGATGAATTAGACTATACCTGCAAAACAACTCATAATTGGCGACTATGCACAGTCCAAGAGGTTGAAGAGGTGAAAGCTGTGCTTGGGCTGTCACCAATTTGGCTGGCATGTTTGATGTATGGGGTTGTCTTCGCGCAATCTTCAACATTTTTCACAAAGCAGGGCAGCACAATGGAAAGAAAGATTGGAACGCATTTTGAGATCCCTGCTGCAAGCTTACAGTGTTTTACAAGCCTATCTATTCTTCTATTGGTGCCCGTCTATGACCTCATCTTTGTTCCCATCGCAAGGCGCTTGACGGGGAATGAAAGGGGTATAACTTTGCTGCAAAGGATAGGCGTTGGCATGTTTTTCTCCACTGTATCAATGATTGTTTCCGCATTGACAGAGATTAGAAGATTGAGGATAGCAAAGGATAATGGACTGATAAATATGCCCATTGCAACAATTCCATTCAGCATTTTTCTGCTGCTTCCACAATATGTGCTATTTGGCATCGCTGATGTATTTACAATGGTAGGAATGCAAGAGTACTTTTATGATCAGATGCCAGACACTATGAAAAGCTTGGGTATTGCTGTGAATCTGAGTGTTATAGGAGTTGCTAGTTTCCTGAGCAGCATCCTTATTTCAGTTACCGAGAAGCTTAGTTGCAGAAGCAAGGGGGGTTGTTGGTTCACAGAAGACCTGAACAAATCTCACTTAGATTACTTTTATTGGCTTCTAGCCTCTCTAAGTGCAATCAACCTCTGCATTTACATGGTCTTAGCCAGCTGCTATAAGTATAAAAATGCTGCCATGAACTACAAATCCTTCAACGAAGGGGTACTTCTTCCTTCACGAGCATATGTTTGAGATATTTGAAGGGAGTGTCAAAGGTTTTTTGTTTAGGTACAACACGTTATCCCCTGATTTCTATGTGGAAGAGAGTTTCCTATTATAAATGATTGTTTGCTTGTAAATGCATGAGTTATCAATGGTGCACGTGCATCTTGGAATTTTCCGAATTCTCTTCAGGGCAGGGCAGGGCAGGGATAGAATTTGATGGGTAAATTGTCTATCAAACCCCAAAAAAATTGATTGTTTGATTGTAAATGTATGAGTTATTAGTGATGTATATGCATTTYGGAGCTTTCTTTAAATAAAGATGAAATTTGAAGGATAAATTGTCCATCAATTATGATAAAAAAAAATTGAAAATCTATCAATATTTTTTATTAAACTTATCAAAACCAACATCTAATTATGGATCAAATTTACATCTAATTATGGATCAAATTTGATAGGCTATTAGGATTTGAAATTTCAACCCTGCCTTTAAGGTTAGGGTGATAGGTAACCCAGCTGTGGAAATTGCTTACTAAAAGTGAATGTAAAGAAAAAATTTCTTAAAGTGTGAATTGAAGCTTTCCTTTTTAACTAGATGCTAAAAATAGAACCCAAAGGTTTCAATTTAGTTTAATTCACGCAAGTGAAAGGTAAAAAGTTAAGTGCAATTTTTTTTTGGTTAAGTTTCAATTTAGTTTAATTCAGGCAAGTGAAAGGTAAAAAGTTAAGTGCAATTTTTTTTTGTTAAGAATCTAAACTTCAAATTTAATATTCCATATGATTTGGGTATAAGTTGATGGTGTAAAATTTGAAAACGATTCTAAATATTAAATGAGAAATGTTATTAATTTTGTTGACTTAATAGTTGATTTGAAATAAGATGTTATAAGAGTGAGAATAATTTTAACTATTAAGGGAATTTTTTTTTTTTTTTTGATATTATACAAATGTTTTATATTGAGTATGTAAGAAATTTGGTTACAGAATTTTGTCAAGATTATTGTAACAATGGTTGCTAATAATATTGGTGGTTTCCCTCTCAATTTTGGCCTTTTGTATTATAAATCAATTTTGATTCACGTTAATGTTGTATATATCAAGGACCGAATATGAACAAATCCTTTGAAGTGTACATTTTTTAATTATTTAAAATGAATTTAAGTTGGTTTTAATCTCACTCAATTTAGTGAAATTTAGAATTCTAAACTTAATTTTGTCAAGATTATTGTAACTACAAAATAATATTGGTGACAACTTAGATTCATGTTAATCCTTTATCTATCAAACACCCAATATGATCAAATCCATTGAAGTTTTTATTGTTTAAAACAAATATGGGTTGGTTATAATCTCAAACTTAGAAGTCAAAACTTATCCATATGAATATGTAAAAATAGGGTTTTGATCATTTTCAAGATATTATTATTTGCATTGTAACAATATTTTTATATAAATATCATATCTATAGTATTTATATTTATAAATATATTGTGTGTCTTTTTATCTCTCTATATAACAGTTTTTATATCAAAAGTATATCAAATTTATCTCTTTCATATATACAATATTTTTTTTTTTTTCTTTCTATTTGGTTAACATATAGTGTTACTATTATTATTTGTTATAAATATTTCATTATTTTCATATATTTTTTTTTCTTTCTATTTGGTTAACATATAGTGTTACTATTATTATTTGTTATAAATATTTTATTATTTTCATATATAGTCAGATATTTTTATTTCTCTTTCTCTTTCTATTTGGTTAACATATAGTGTTACTATTATTATTTGTTATAAATATTATATTATTTTTTGAAGTTGACATATGATAACTTAACATTACCTATGTGACCACATCTTTATCATACTGAAGTGTATAAATAACACATTTTGACATAAAAAGTGGACAAAAAGTATAGCTCAACTCTCTCTCTCTCTCTCTCTCTCTCTCTCTCTCTCACACACACACACACATTATCTCTTGAGTTTCTATTGTCTCTATTTTTCCCCAGCACATATTAGTTGGCATAGGAGTTTTCTTTCAAAGTTAGATGAGAGTACATTCTTTGTTTCTCTAAAGCAATTTTGGTGTATTTATTCTCATGTAGAAGTACCATTAGACTCTTCTCACTTTGCTCCATCTCACATCCATGTAAATAATTGATCCTAAAGAAATGAGAAATCTAAAATAAATATTGTTACAATCTAAATTATTTTACCCAAGAAGAACCTAATAGTAAATGCATAATTAGTTAACATGGCATTTAAAAATAGTTAACAAAAGATATGATTAAGGGAAATGAGGTCAAATTAATCTAACAAGCCATCCTTCTCATGGACACCAACTCGGTGTTTGTTATGATAGCATTTCCTCAATCGGACTTGATAAGGGGAATTAAATCATATAGTTGCATAATGGCTAGGAGGGTGTTTAAGTCGGAGAACTAGTAAAGAACCCCCATTTTCCTCATTTTGTTATTATTCTCATTTCTTGCTAGTATGTAGAAGCATTTATTGTGTTATATTTGGGTCCTTGGGCTCTATAAAGAAAGTAAATTCTATTACTACTATGTTGCACTTGGGATGAAATTTATAGGTTATTAGTGTGTATTCATGGCATATTTATTATGAAATAGGTATATTCACATTTTGGAGAAATAACTTAGTTTGGATGATTATAAGATTTAAATGAGAGCAATTAGCAAAATTGAAGGGAATATTTATTATGGAATAAGTATATTCACATTTTGGGAAAATAACTTAGTTTGGATAATTATAAGCATTAAATGAGAGCAATTAGCATAATTGAAGTGGCATGCTACAAGAAGGTGGATTCTATAGTCACTACATATTTTTATCAACAACCAATTGTTAAAGATGTTTGTGAGAACTCATTTAATTTGTGGCTTTGCACTTAGTATTGGGACCATGACCTACTAGGAAATCAAAACAACCTACTAAGATTAGGTTGCATCCTATGACATTGACAAAATTGGAACCCATGTGCTTTTTTGGGGGGGGATTTGGTATTTTGACTTACATTTTGACACATATTTAGTGTAAGAACCTATCAAATTGATCAAGGACTTGGACTAGAAGCTTCATTGTCAAGTACTAATTCCATTTCATCAAACATTGTGAGGCCTTGTTTGGAGGTGGTAGGAAAGTAGATCAGTATGGTTAGACATCCTTGACCAACTGGAATACGATGTGGGGACCATATGTATGGACCTCACCTATGTGCAAGAGTGACTTGGACAGCAAAGGATAAAATGGTATAGTGATCAAGCAAATGCTCTAAAGAATCAAAAACCAAATTGAAGGGTTCTCAGTGAGGAGTGAAGAAGTGACAAGAAAAGCGGAATCAAATGATGGAAGCCAAAGCCTTGTGATCGAATGGTGAACCTAATGGAGATCGAGAACTTCTCTAAGACTCAATAATGAAAACCAATCTTTGAAAGAATTAAAGTGAAACAAACACCAATAGGAGGACTAACTAGATCACTCATTAGAAGGAACTTACACAACAATAAATGAGCTTAGATGGTGGTTCACTATCATTTAAGTTGATCAATTGATTGGATGAAATTTACTAATAAACCTATCACCCATTTAATTGGAACACCTCATTAGTAAATTATAACACCTCTCTAAAATAACATATTTAAATAAGAGTTAGTTAACAAAAAGTTAATTAAAAGAAACATAAATAACACATTTAAATAAGAGTTAGTCACCAAAAAGTCGAAAACATAATTGGTTATGTAAAATCATTACTATGTGGAGACACATATATAATAATAATTTTATTTAACAAATCATCATTACAAATCATAAACATTATTTCTATAATACAACAATAGGACAAATCCATGTGTATTACAAAGATTAGCAATGGTGCTAAATAAAACAAAATGACAATCATGTAGAAGTTAAAATTCTCACACAACCAAAGTAATACTAAGAGGTTCTAGATTTTAGTGAATCCCTTCACTTAGTTTTGTTTTCAGTGATAGATATATATAGTTTGATCATTCACTGCTATAGACCAATTGTTTACAAATTTCACTTCAACTGGTTTTTCATAGTCTATATGAAAAGACAATTTTTATATTGATTGTAAATTCTATGCATTCAAGGAAGGTGTAGCGAAGTCAACTAAAATCAATGATTGATTATGCTCCATGTTCATTGGATGAATGAAATTTACAATCGAGTTAAGTTCAAGTCAAGAAAAACAGATCTCATACGTAGAGAATGTAGAGAATATAGTTAATAGTGAATCATCTCACTGGTGTTGTTGTAAGACAGACAGAGCTAACACCCAGAGATTCCCCTCATTTGTGTTGGAAGAGAAAAGTACGCCTTCTCTTAACATAGTTCTGCTTGCATAAATGCCAAATGTCCCAATCTCCATTCCTTCACAGAGAAGTACTAACACTACACATATCAGTAACACTTTGGCAACAGTGAAGACTAATCCATTTGACTAAATAATATTTATTTTCACAAATTTTGCTACTGGAGATATTGGACGGGTCGCAGATTGCGGAATTTTCATTAATTTTGGCAGGGAAGGAATTCGAAGCGTGATATCCGATCGGGCTGCATTGCGTTTCATGAAGGCAGAGTTCTGTTTATAAATGACGACCGAGTAGGGCACGCTCACTACCCGTACGCTATCTAACGACTGGAGCCGCCATTAGGGTTAGAATTTGAAAACATTTCATCCCTTTAAAATGACCGTTTTAGTTATATAATTTTTATTTTTTTTAAGAATTACCTTTATAGCCAACAGTAATAATAACTAGCACAGCTGCTAACTCGCAGCTGAGGTTGAAAGGTATTGGCTGAGAATGCGTATCTTAATATAAAACGTTGTGATAATCCGTAATCCGTTTGTGGTAATATGAAACATTTGGTTGCATGTCAGCATCTTCAATGCATAGCCATCAGATTAGGGTTTAAGGTTAAATAAGGTTAAAATATCATTAATTGTGCCCATTATCAATAGGTGTACGTCTTTCGGTGTAAATATCGATCGTTTTGGACAAAAAAAATATTCTAACAACAATTTTGCTCATTTTGAACCAGCGTTGTAAATTTAAAAATATATGCGAATGGTTTAAAAATATATTAATAACCTGTGTTTTTTCTTAAAAGGTCACATGTTCAAATCCAGAGGGGGTCATGTTCAAATCCAGAGGGGGTAGCTGTAAATTTAAAAATATATGCGAATGGTTTAAAAATATATTAATAACCTGTGTTTTTTCTTAAAAGGTCACATGTTCAAATCCAGAGGGGGTAGGATATGTATACTTTCGTAGGTTTTACGAGTCAAATCGATGAACGGGGATCCCTTATCCCATAAACAAAGGGGTCTCATACACTAATTTAATGTACTGGCTTGTGACCTTAAAAATAGATTATTATATTATTATTAATATATATAACTTAAAAAAATCATTAAAAAGAAGTAAAAGTTTTTATTAATCAAATAATAATTGATTAATATAACTGAAAAAACTCAACTTAAGTAGGAGTAAATGATGGTGGTGGTGAAGTCTCACTATTACTTATTAAGTATTGAGGTAAAAGTTCTTATTAATCAAATAATAATTGATTAATATAATTGAAAAAACTCAACTCAATTAATAGTAGATGGTGGTGGTGAAGTCTCACTATTAAGTATTAGATATTAGTGATGAATCAGTATTCAAATATCCAAATATCACATATCATGAATCACTATTTATTAATATATTGATAATAACCATATATTTTATGTTAATAAAAGTATATTTAACGCATTAATAATGTTTTTATCCTATCTCTAAATTTATACATGATAATCAATAATCATCATTTTATTATATAACATTAATACTACTAAAATATTACTTTATAACATTAAATTAAATGTTGCATCCTGCATAGAGTCATATTTGAATTATTTCAAATTCGAACCACATAATATTTAATACTACATTAGGGTGATTATTCATCCTCGTCCCAGCATTCTCATCTTAAGCATGAACTTCATCAAAACAGCTCTTCCAAAGTGTGTAATGCATATACAATATGTACTTATTTTCGAGCTCGATCTGCCTTCAATGATATAATTTGTCGTTTGGTTGATTATGTGGGGAAGCCTTGTAACTTGATTTTTCATGGGAAGATGATTTACATTAAATCATAATTATTTGGGTTAATTGTTAATTTAAGATTTATTTTTATTTTAGAATTACAAAGATTATATTTTAAAATTATAAATATTTATAAGAAAAATGTAAAGTAACATTTCAACAATATAATAATTCAAAGAAATAAGATATGTACAACCATTAAATGGCTATTCATAGTGATGAATGTTTTGATGTTGGAAAAGCCATCCAATCATACATGATGTTTGGAACACTTGTTTACTTAGAGAGTGGGAGGGGAGGCATAAATGGAGAATTTATATTATAAATTCTCCATTTATGCCCCCCTCCCAAAGAAAGTGTACTCACCAAGACTCCTAAATTGAATACCCAACCAAGCAACACACCAAATGGAGCTCCAATATAATAATTCAAAGAAATAAGATATGTACAACCATTAAATGGCTATTCATATTGATGAATGTTTTGAGGTTGGAAAAGCCATCCAATCATACATGATGTTTGGAACACTTGTTTACTTGTTTGCTCTAGTTTCCCATGTATAGCTTTATTGTGGAAACTATCCTTTGTTTCACTAGTTCTAAAGGAATTTCTATGAATATTTTTTGGTTTCCTTTGAGGACAAGTTCTTTAGAAAAACTCTCTATTTAGAGTAGTTTACACATTGTTGATGGTTAGGTTATTGAAATTATTAGTCGTGGTTGTATTCTCTACTTCAAATAAATAGTAGGTGCAATTGTAATGTTTATTTGGTCATTTTCACCACATATTTTTCATGTCTATATCAAGTGGAGAAGTTTATAATGTGGTATGTGTTTATTTCTTGATGAGACTTAGTCTAGTAAACATGTTTGAATATATATTATATTTGCACGTATGTATTTATGTATTTTGTATTTCAATATATTTTGTACTTTAAACATTTATTTCATTAAATATGGCCATATCACATAGAATCTAGACTACAAAAGCATAAATATGGCATATGAAAATGTGAATATCAATTTTCTTGAGTGTCAATATTAGGTTCCAAAAGTGATCTGTAAACTACAATGGATATTCTACTAGAACAGATCGTCACAATAGATCTAATAAATAAAATTGAAATCTACACTATGAAGATAAATTCCTTTAGATTTGAGAATCTTTAATTATTGATTTTCTGCTTATGCATGAAATAGATAAAACACGGAAAATAGAGAACAATAAAATACAATCACACACCATCCACAAAATAACACAAAAAATTGTTCTCTCTTCTCTCTAGTATATATTGGAAATAATGCAAGTACAAAGGAGAGGGAACTCTCTATGGAGTCACCTGAGACCTGTGGCATGTTAGGATGCTACAAAACATTAATCCCATATGTTATTCTCTCTAATTTTACCACTCCCCGTTGTTCTACTTGACTATGGAACAAAATACAATAGCATAGAAGGGAACCCCCTCTCCTCCTAGCGGGATGGTATTTAACATAGCCTGGTAACCATCTAGGGGTAGGGTTTTGACTTCCTCAACCCTCAATTATGATAGGGTTTTGGAAATTTTAGAATCTTCCTGAAATTCCATACATGGCTAGCCCCATATACGTGAGTAATGGGGGCTGACGTGCATCCTCTCGTACCATGGTGGTCAACACGGTAGGTCAACTTGCGAGAGGCATAAATTTCACATACAGACTCTGGTTGGGACAATCCTCATATCTTTGGAAAGGTCTTGGTCCGTAGAACAATTTTAGGACCTTCTAACTATTTTTGCACCAAAAACTGACATTTTATGCCTCAAAACGACTCTGGAAGGTTTCGAACCCCAATTTTCCAAACTAGGACATGCCATTAAAATGACCCTGCAAGTTGATTCCTCCAATTTTTTCCACCCCAAAAGCATCAAGATATATGACAAATAATATAATGATCCAATCTGATAAAAAAGTGTGAATATTAGATCCAAAAGTGGGAACTCTCATAGTGTCGAAAAGTATGAATGTTGATTCCAAAAGTGTGTTTTTGACTCCAAAAGTCTCCATATCAAATTTAAATATTAATGTGCAACATTTTATTTGTGTATATGTATGCATTTTACTATGGCATACATTGCTAAATATATCAAGATTAAAACAACAAAATGGAAACAAGTGTTATCATTACATTGAAGAGTTAAACATTTTTCATAAATATTTAAGTGGCATACAAAAAAATATCCATTCATACAAAATGAGGACTATGAGTCATTGTATCACTTAATCTAAAAACACTATAATTACTATATTACTTTGGAAATATTCATAAAGCCCACATCCGGTCCAATGAGAAAAGATATAAATTGGCATTCAATAATTTGGCCAAAGTAATGCATAAATAATACCAATTAATCATTTAAGTTATTACCTAATACATGTCATTAAAAAATGGCAATTATGGAAGTTATTTTCTCAAATTAAGGATTATTTATCAACATCACTCTAAATCTCTCCATTATGTGCCATTTTTTTCTTGTTGTACCTCAATCACTACAAATACATTCCCATTTAATTTAATTTTCTTTCCTTTCTATCCCACCTTTGGTGACGGTGCCCATTTGATATGGTTCTATTCACATCGATGAATATCATTCCTTCTCTTCCAACAACCCATTGTTGAGTTTTTTTTAAACTATTTTGTACAAATGTTCATTTTCCTTCATTGTTCAATGTGTGTGATTCCACCATAGAACCTACACCTTGTATTTCTTAAAAGAAACATCTAAATCTTGGTAAACATTGCCCTCTACCCTACCCAAACATATTGCACAAAGTGGGTATGATGAGAATACTATGAGCATTTGTCCCTCAACACTATCATCCTTTGAAGAGAATTCATATATGGGCTTGCTACATAGAGGTTCAATGTAGCAATCCTTGTTAATAAAATTTGTGGTCTTCTTTGAGGCTAGGTTCTTTAGAAAAACTCTCTACTTAGAGCTTGTCTGCACATTGTTGATGGTTAGGTTAGTGAAATTATTGGTCATCATTGTATTCCCTACCTCAAATAAACATTAGGTGCTATTGTAATGTTTATTTAGCCATTTTGACCACATATTTTTCGTGTATATCAAGGGAGAAAGTTGGAATATGGCTACTTGGTCAAATATATACATGATTGTTTGTTGACGAGACTTAGTCTAGTAAACATGTTAGAATATGTGTTATATTTTCACTTTTGTATTTTGTATTTTAGTATATTGTGTACTTTAAACAACTATTTCATTAAATCTGGTCTTATCACCTAGAATCTAGACTACAAAAGTGTAAATATCCCAAGAATTATGTATTTTCATAAATATTTAAGTAGCATACAATAAAGATCCATGCATGCAAAATGAGGACTACAAGTGAGTGTATCACTTTATCTACAAACACTATAATTATTATATTATTGTGGAAATATTCACAAATCCCACATCCCATGTAGAGAGAGAAGAGAAAAATTGACCTTAATAGTTTAAGTGAAGCAATGAATAGTTTATTATTATTGTCTTTCCTAACCATATTTTTATTTTTATTGATGAATATAATTCATTCTCTTCCAACAACCCATTGTTGAGTTTTATTTAAACATTTTTTTGTACAAATCTTAATTTTCCTTCATTTAACATGTGTGATTCCACCATCAAACCTCTACCTAGTATGTATTAAAAGTAACATCTGAATCTTGGTAAACATTTCCCTCTACCCTACCCAAACATATTGCACAATATGGGTATGATGGTCTTACCATGAGCATTTGTCCCTCGATACTATCATCCTTTTATGAGAATTCATTTGTGGTCTTGTTACATAGAGGTTCAATGTAATGATCCTTAATAATAGCACTTGACCTTGGGTGCTTGAGGTGGTTATAAGGCCTTTTTGTCACTTTTACTCTCAAGAACTCAAGGTTGTGATTATTGTTTGTTGTTGAGGCCAATGGGCCTTGTAATTCTTATATTTCTTTTATGTTTACCATGAAACTTGTTTTTTCATCTACCATTTTGTTTATTGGCCAAAGAACTATGCTTTTAAGTGGCACCAAGAATGAACAGTTGTCACAAGACAATAGTTGTTCTTTCACTAACACATCAAACGAAAGAGGTCCCAATCTATCTCATTTAATAACATGGTGCTCATCCACATTTCTAACAATTTCTAATGCCATGTAGCATCCTCACTTTGAATATTTATGTACCAATCTAACTTTCTTTGAAATGAGTTCCACCCTATCTTGTGGATATGTATAAATTGAACTCCATATATCACTAATATTGATTATATAATGTATTGGCTCAATAGTTTTAATCAACATTTGGTAGTTGACACTCAACATGCTTAACTTGATATGTAACATCTCACTCAATAAAAGGCCAACAAAGCTTCAAACAATGTATGTGTGCTATCTAATGCATGAAACAATTGGATGTTTCCATTGCAAACTTCACTAATATTGACAACAATGAACTAGGTACATGTCATTGCCATGCAATTTATTTTGTAGATTATTACTTTCTATGACTTTACAACCATCCAAAAACATGTCCACACATTCAAAAGTGATTAACCTCAAAAACATTGCTAGTACCCTACAATATAAAAAAAAATCATCATTAAATCTTCAAATACAATTATAATGCATAATCTTACATTTATAATTAAAACACACTTAAAAAATTAAATGAATTTTATTTTTATTAATTAAAAATTTAAAAAATTATTAAAGTTATTATTTTAATAATAAAATAATATAAATATAAAAATTTATCTTTGCAATTATTTTTGTTATATATGTTACATATAATATCTTTGTCATAAACTTTATATATTTCACTTATTTATTTCACACAAATCCATGTGACAACTTGCTACATGAATATTACACATATGGCATTAATGTTTATTTCATCCACCAATAATATATATCTCGTGTTCCATAATTCTTTGTGGAAAGTTAATTTTTTATTTAAACCCATAATATTTATGTTTAATTATTTTTATAATAATGAATAAAAATAATTCTTTTAGTAAAATGTTAATTTTTTATTTAAACCCATAATAAGTAGGTTTAATTATTTTTATAATAAAAAATAAAAAATAATATAATAAAATATTATTTTTGATGTACTTTCATTATCCTTAATTTTTTGAATTTAAAGTTTATGTGAATATTACTCTTGACAAAATGCCATTAGAAACCTCTTTAACTCAAATTAAAAAGAAAAATTGTAATTAAAATTCTACTTTTAAACTACTTTCATATTGACGGACAATGCTTATGAAAATTAATGTTGAATTGTTACACTATTTCATTTTAAAACTAGATGATGATAATATATATTATAATTATAATACAAATATTAAAATAATATTTAAAAAAACCTTAATGACGTCATCACAGGCCATCAATTCAAATTACCTAATGACGTGAGCACACGCCATCAAATCCATGGATAGGAGGAGCTCCGAGTGTTAATGTGAAAAAAGTTTCCTTTTTGACATTCACGTTACTATGCCTGCTACACTAATGTTTATTTTAAGCGATCGATTTGCGGTCAAACAAAGTTTACCCAATTTTGACCAAAAAAATTCTAGAGTTTCATAAAGTTTTTTATTTTTCTTTTATTAATCTAAATTTTTTTAAATTTAAAAAAAATTCTATGTTATTTTTTGTCTTTAAATTTACATTTATATATATTTTGTGATTAGGTAAATGTGACTAAATACTCATGTCTACAGGTGACATTTCTTAATTAAAAATAAATAAAAATTTAAAAAAACTTAAAATATCTGTGGACAACAATTCTCCAAAAATTTAGTCATATAAATAAGTATGAGCTCATATGTGATATAAATGAGTATGAGCTCATATGTGCATTTGTGCATTGTTAAAATATGGTGATATAAATGAGTCCAAGCTCATATGCGCATTGGTAAGACCAATGCAAAATGGATGAACCAAAGTTGAGGCATTTTTCAAATTTTCTTTGGAAGGAGGTTTGTTTTGGAAGGTTTTTGTTTTCTGCCTGGATAGGTAGAACATCAACCCTTTAGTTGGAGATATTTTCTATTACTCCAGCTATTTTTTCATGGCTTAGTATGGTTTTTTTACAACTTCATTACTCTTTTTGGGAACTGTTAGTTCCTTTGGCTTGTAGTGACTTTAGTGCCTAAGCTCGCTTTGTTTTACTCACTTTACTCTTTTCTCGTGTCATTATGGTTTATTAATTAACCGATTTAATATGGAGCCCTTTTCATTTATTCTATCTTTGGAAACTGGTTCGGCAAAGCGATATTGTTAGTGGTTTCTAGGTGTCCTGACTTCCTTAGGTACTCTCTAGCATTTTCTATACTTCCTTTTAATTTCTTGTCAGTTACATTATGGGTCCCCCTGATCTGTTTTGTGGGACGAGGGATGTATTAAAGACATCAAACCTACCAAAGCATAAGGAGCATTTATCCCATCCATTGGTTATTAATGATATTAATCCTCAACATTTACCTTCTGTGTTCTAGGATAACTTAACCTTTCTACCAAGACCTTTACGCTTTCCGCACATTGATCCCATTCTACCTTACACAAACGCTCTCCATGCGGAGAGAGTTTTTCCATGGTCACCTAACTCTTGTCTCGTTTCTGCCCAAACTACTGTCAGGGTGAAACCCAAACTGACTGGAAGAAGGCGAAGGATTTGGAAACCCAACAAGGTTCCTAAGAAACTTGTGTTGGGGTCGGATATTGGATTAAAGGAGACCTGTAACATGGCTCTCTGCGGTCTGGTAGGACGCGTCTCTTACGATTACCTACAGAAGGAACCCATCCAGGAGTGGATGCAAAAGACATGATATCCCATTTTAGGATATACGCCACAACTCACCTTTCTAGAGAAAGGTTGGTTAGGTTTCTTATGCAGAACACCCGAGGATGTTGTCACTCTACTGGCCTCTCGGTGGATTTTCGGTGCTAGTAGTATAATGCTGAAAAGGTGGCGACTCTCTTTCGACCCGCACAGTGAATATTTCTCAAAGCGCCACCTATGGGTTTTATTACCAGGGCTTCCACTCCAATTCTGGAATGAAGGGGCACTAAGAGCCATTGGAGACTCTATAGGTACTTTCATCAATGTCGATAGATCGGCTCTTAATGCAGCCGATAGAAAGTGGGTCGTATTTTGGTGGAGCTAGATATTCATGGTGGCTTACCAGAAACACTTGACATTACTTGGCACGACCAGTGGAAAAACCAAAGTTTATACTACTTGGGGATAACTTTTAGGTGCAACCGGTGTCATAGCACAGTACATTTAAGAAGGGAATGTGAAGGTTTTCAAATTCTAGAGGAACCTGATGAAGAGTTAGTAAACAGGGATGTACCAGACATCACTTCGGAGGTGGAACTTTTTGGGGATGTTGACCCCGATTTCCTGAAGGAATCTAGACCCCAGGAGAATTTTCGGGTGAATTACACAGGTAAGTTGAAATTTCACTGTCCAGGGTTTAGACTATTTTTCTAGCTATATTGTACCTTCCATGAGAAATGGTAAAGGTGTGATTGAAAAGTCTTCTAACCAATCATTTTCTATAAATTTGGGGAGGGGAAACCTTTCAGGACAGGCTGGTATTATTGAGGATACCTTTTGTAGAGACTCTCCCTCTTTTAATTCGTTGTTAGAAGTTGCTTCCTCGGCCCCTGTTCCCCTTCCTTCTCAGTCGGGTTCTTTGTCTCCTACACTATCTGTCTTTGAGGCAAATCTTCAAGGCTGTAGGGAGTCAGAAGTTGATGATGAAGCCCTTCTGGTTGTTTTTGACAGTCTTCTTCCATCTGCTCGGGATAAATTTCCTCCCATCCCACTACCTGTCTTTCTTGGAAAAGAAGTTGTTGATGAGACTATGGGTGGGGAACTTGCTTCCTCATCAAAACCTAACCTTGTGGGAAAGGGAAAGGAGTTTGCATGGTCGCGTGGACTAGATATTGAGATATCCCCTATTAAAACTAGAAGCATGAGGAAAAAATTGGAAGGGGGATTAGTATTTTCTGGAGGCAAAGATTTTACCACTTCTGACAGTGGGGCACTTAGAGCGTTGAAGGCCCTAGCAAGGGAAAAATAATGATTTTACTTTCTCTAAATATTTGAGGGATTGGGGGCCCCCCTAAAATCCGTCGCTTTCTGCAAGGTTATGGATCGTGTTCATCCAGATATCATCTTTTTACAGGAGACTCTCGTGGAGGATTCAAAAGCTAGCGCTTTCTTACAAGGTTTCCGTCTGAATTGGTTTTCTTGTGTTATAATTCTATAGGAACTTATGGGGGTTTATTTGTGTCTTGGGACCCAAATACTTTCTCCTTACTTCCCTCTTTGACTTGTGGGGGTATCCTGTTGAATGGCAGAGTTTTATCTTCTCATTGCTCTATTACATTCCTTAATGTATATGGGCCGTGCACAGATAAAAGAACTTTTTGGGATAATTTGGTTGATAGTGGTATTCTAGAGGCAGAAAATTTGATATTGGTGGGTGACCTAAACATTACTCTATTTGTTGAAGAGATGTGGGGTAGTTCTAATTTCTCGGTTTCTTTGGCAGATCACCTCAATGCTCTTTTTCAGTCAAAGAATTTAGTGGATATTTGCCCAGACAGGATGGTTCCAACGTGGCGAAATGGATGCCAGGGATCCCAGGCTATTGCAAAAAGATTGGATCGATGTTTAATTTCAGATAGTTTATTAATCTCAAAATAATTTTACCAGTCTTGGGTGGAATACCCGTATATTTCGGATCATGCGTCAGTCATTTTTCAGATGGATCTTGTTATTGTCAATAAGAATTACCCCTTTAAATTTAATCCTTTATGGTTGATGGATGCAGAGTTTTCGGCGTTAGCTAACAGGGTCTGGAAGGATGAAAAATATCTAACTGAAGAGGGTTTTCAACGCAGACTGGTATGGAAATTAAAAGACCTTAAAAAGCAGACTAAGTTTTCAGCAAAAAGGAAAGAAGTTTTCTTAGCAAAAAAATTGGATTCTCTAGAAGCATAGATCAAAGAGATTTTATTACTTGCAGTGGAGGAAAATAAAATCGATGAAAAAGAAATTATCCTAGGTAATTTGGAAAAGGAAAGGAATGAAATTCTGAGTTACAAGGAGGAAAAATGGCGCCAGAGGAGCAGAGCGATTTGGATCAGCAGTGGTGACTCAAATACTAAGTTTTTTCATCATTATGCTAGTCAAAGACACATCCACAAACATATATGGGAACTAGTTGATGATGATGGGCAACAAGTCAAAGGTCAATAAGAATTGAAGAAGACAGCAACCAAGTATTTTACAAATTTTTACAAATCCCAAATCGACTCCTTTAACTCGGAAAAAATTGAAGTGACAGAGCTCTTTCCAAGAATGGTGCAGACAGAGGATTTTGAATTATTATTGAAGCTAGTTTCGGCTGATGAAATTAAAAATGTTCTCAAATTATTCCAAAGGGACAAAAGCCCGGGTCCAGATGGTTGGACGGTGGAATTCTTCTCATACTTTTTTGATTTGGTAAGTGTTGATCTGGTCCAGATGGTGGAGGAATCTAGAATGTATGGAAATATCCAAGGATGCTTAAATTCTACTTTCTTGGCTTTGATTCCTAAAGAAAACAACCCGACTACTTTAGGGGATTATAGACTGATATCCCTTTGTAACCTCTGCTACAAATTGATTTCTAAAATTATCTCCAACAGGATAAAGCCAATTATGTCCCGTAAGTTTTCAGAAGAACAACTTAGATTTTTGGAAGGGAGAAGAATTCAGGATGCTTTAGGTACTACCTTTGAATGCATGCATAGTATGGAAAAAAAGAAAAAGAACAAATCATTGATCCTCAAACTTGACCCGCGAAAGGATTATGATTGTGTGGATTGGGACTTTCTCCATCTGATTCTTAATCAAGTTGGTTTTGGCTCACAAATGATAAGATGGATAATGAGTTGTGTTACATCACCATCCTATGTTGTGCTCATAAATGGGGAGGTTATAGATTTTGTTAAGAGTGAAAGGGGCTTACGACAGGGCTGCCCACTATCTCCCCTATTATTCATCTTAATTATGGATGCTCTCGGTCTTTTATTAAAAAAAAGTAAAGTGGAGAATAAACTTTCAGGGGTTAAAGTTTCAAATTTGATAAAAATCTTACATCTGCTATTTGTAGATGATGTTTTAATTTTGTCTAAGGCTAAGCTCTCATAATGGAATGAAATTCATGATCTCATAAAATATATTTTGTAAAGCCACGGGATTGCAGGTAAATTCTGCGAAGACTACGATGCATTACGAAGGGTTGTCTGATGCTGAGTTGATTCCATTAAAATCTTTGATGCCATATACTTTCTTGGCCTTAAACCTTGGTTTCAAATATCTGGGATTCCGTTTGAAAACAGGACCTCAGAGGGTGGCAGATTGGTCGTGGTTGTTAACAAAAAATTGAAAAAAAGATTAGTAACTAGTGTTATCGGTGGCTTTCTTTGGGAGGCGGGCAAGTATGTTTTACTTAAGTTGGTTCTTGAGAGTCAACCCGTTTATTGGATGGCGATAGAATTACTCCCAAAATATGTTATTGCCCAAATTCGAAAATTATGTTATAATTTTTTGTGGAGTGGAAACTTGTCTACCAATCACATACATTATGCAGCTAGGAGGTTCTCTCGCGGCCAAAGACTTCTAGAGGATGGGGTCTCCGAGACTTAACTCAATTTAATACAACGTTGTTGGCAAATACCCTCTGGCATACACTCTACCGCGAAGGTATTTGGCACAACATTGTGGTAGATAAATATTTAAAACACCAGGAGGTGACTATTTGGTTTAGGTCATCAAACTTTGGGCAGAGTACAGTTTCTAGAATTTGGAGAAACCTATTAAAATTGGTTCATCTGATAACTCATTGGCATAGTTGGTTGTTGGGCTCGGGGGAAAAAATATATATTGGTCAAGACATTATCCTGGCTTTGCGTGAAAAATCTCTCTTGTCTCAGGAACTTCAAGATCATCTTAGCAGAAAGGATATCAAATTGCAAGCCAACGCAAAAAATCCCCTGGTTTCAAGGGATAGTGTTGAGTATTGGAGAGGTAGTAATACTTTGGGACTTTGTGGTATCCTTGCAGATGAATGGGACAACTTTACTAAGAGACTCTCAGCTGCTAGAGTCACCCTTGGTGATACATAGGACACACTAATGTGGACGGGAGGAGATGCTTCAGGCAAGACGATTGTAATTTTTTTTTATTCATCTCTTGTTTCTACCAAAAGTTATCAACAGGAAGCAAAGTGGAAATATAATATATGGAAATGGAATACCCAATTAAAAATAAAACTTTTTACTTGGTTGATCATCTCCAGGAAGTTATTAACATGGGAAGGGCTATAGAGAAGAGGATGGGAAGGGCCTGGCTGGTGTGTTTTTTGCAAAAGAAACTCTGAAAATATAGAACACTTGTTCATTGAATGCAGCTTCACAAGACAAGTCTGGGCATGGATAAAACATCTGCTGAATTTGAAAAGTGAATGGAAAGGATAGGATATTGCATACTGTTACTTGCTTTGGTTAAACGACAAATATGTTATTCCTGAACTAGCAGCTATTACTTGTTGGGGTCTATGGCTTGAAAGAAATAATTGTGCTTTTTGAAAACAAGTCTTCGTCTATCCACTCTGTTTTATTCAAGATTTTGGGTCTTTACACTCCTTGCAAAACTTTCTTTACTAAATCATTTACAAAGGAATGTTTTATTCATTATGAGGAGGGGCCAGCCTTAGCTTTCTTTGACGGGGAAGCAAGTAGCAACCGATTATCATGTGGAGCAGGAGGAGTCATTAAAACAAGTGATAATCTCGTTTATAGATGGTTTCTAAATATTGGTGAAGGTTCTAATACAAAGGCATAATTAATGGGTATATGGGATACCCTTACTATAGCCAACCATCTAGCTATACAAAGGCTTCAAGCCTTAGGAGATTCAAGAGTAATTATAGAATGGCTTAATGATAAGGCTAAGCTGGATGTCTGCTACAATGAGGGATGGAAAAAGCGCACAATAGATCTATGTAAAAAGTTACAAAGACTAAGCTTCCATCATATCTTTAGGGAGTTTAATAAAGAGGTCGACAAGCTCTCCAAGGAAGCTCTTCGGGCTCCTGAAGGGAGGAATTATTTCTACCAGTGGGAACCAGACGGAGTACAGCAGCCAAAGTATCTGAATATATATTGATTTCCTATTCAAAATACTCTTTATTTTTGTCTTATCTTAGTATGTTCGAGACTCTCCTGATAAACTTTCAGTTAGTATTTTTTATAGTAACTTTGGCAGATTATAGTCTGTCTTGACTTTTAAAGATCTTTCAGCGAAGTCTTTTGTTTTGTATGCTCTTTTTTGCCATGGACAACCTCATGTCTTTAGATGTTGAAAAAAACTCTTGAATGATTATATGTAAAGAAAATTATATCTCTAATATAATTTTAAGTAAATTTTCACTTGGAAAAAAGACCAATGCAAAATTTAAAATAGTAACTATTAATGTTTATGCGGTTACAAAGTAGATAATAAATACTAAAAAAAATTGACCATATAAATGAGTATGACCTCATATGTATATTGGTAAGATGAATGCAAAATCTGAAATAGTAATGTTTTATAGTGAAAACAACATTGTTTACCCAAATAAAATTTAGAGATTTTTCTTAATTGTGATACAAGTTGAAAGCATTTTTAACTTCACAAATTGATGACGGGTTGTCATTTAAAACCATTGATAAATAATCAAATCAATAAATATTGATTAGGTGTCCATTGATAATCCCTTATTGTAGTTTTTTTTGTAGTGATGATGATGACAGGAACAAATTAATATTTTTTAATAAATCATATGCATGTCACAATGAACAATGACCAGCTTTGTAGGAATTAAATGGACACTCTCACACTAATTCAGTTGGAGATTTAAGATAGGAGTGTGACTCTTTGTTGAATAGATCTATTAACACAAAAGAATAAAATTATTTATAAAAATAATTTTATAAATAGAATAAAATAGATATATTTGACCATTCTTAAAAATAATTTTAAAATAAAAATTATAAAATTGCATCTAAATTACTTCAAAGTTTCAAGCTATAGATTTGGCGTTTTATAGGAATGATTCTAACTTGAAAATTAATATAAAAGGGCACTCAGTTTACTCCAAAACATATAATCACCCTTTTAACCTTTTCACAAGCAAATTCAAAACGTGTAATCACCCTTATAGCCTTTTCACATTTATATGTATTGTTTCATTTATCCTTAAATGTTTTTAAAACTCGTTTTTTTTAATGATCATTCCCATTATCATGGGAAAAGATCATGGGAAAAGATGTTTGATGTTTTCTTAAGTAATTTATTTTCTTTAAATTATTGAAATATTAAGTAGGAGAGCCATAAAAGAACTTTGAGACGTGTTTGTGTTTAATTAGAATTTAGGTTCCAGTTATAATTATTTGAATATACATTTATGGTAATAAAATATTTAATATATTAAATTATATTTTAAAATAACTATATATATATATATATATATATTATTTCATTTTCAATTAATTCACAAAGTATTACACTTTAAATAATTTAAATTAAAATAAAATTAATTCATAAAGCATTACATTTTAAATAATGTAAATTAATTTGTTGACAATGTTAGAAATTGCATTTTAATTTTTTATTAATATCTAAAAATGTGTAATGTAGATAATTTGTATCAACCATATATACTATAAAAGATGATTTGTATAATCCATATATATCATAAAATGTATTTTATAATGAAAATTTGTGATGTGAATGACTCTGATCATAAACTTTTAACCCTATCTCTAAACTTTTCCATGCACAGGACAGTCATTGAAGATAATTTTGATAATCAAAGGAATTTGAGCTTTTACAAAAGTAAATTTAACCTTTTCTTAAAGGATTTAAATAGTAAATTAAATCTCCTAACTTATAAGGACAACATTGAAGACATCTATCATAATTTTACAACTACCCTTTTCACTTCTATTAACAAGTTCTCTTTCGAGGTGTCTTATAAAAAGAATAATTCAACGACCAATCCTTGGTACGATAAAGAGTGCAATTTTTTTCTAGGAAAGCCATCAAGGATGCTTCTAATGAGTCCTTAAAACGCAATAAGATCAGTACTTACAAATATCTAATTAAAATGAAAAAAAGGTACTATATAAATAAAAGGCAAGAGCAACTTTCACAACTATATAAGTTGGATCCTAAGAAGTTCTAGAGCCAAATTCTAAACCGCAATATTAAAGAAAAAAAATAGGATTTCCTTAAGGGACTGGAATTCCTACCTTAAAAGTATTTACGAGTTCCCTAATGCCATGGACACCATTCCTATTGTCCCTACAAAGGAGGAAGTTTTTTCTTTAGATGACAAAGTTCAGGGTTAAGCATCTTGCAAATGGGAAAGCTAAGGACATTAAAGGCTACCAAGATGAAATTTTTAAAATCAGAGGGCCTATCCTCATCCCTCACATACACAAGCTCTTCAATTTAGCAGTCAAGCAGGGCTTCCCTAAACCCTGGATGCAAAGTCTCATTGTTCCTATTTTTAAAAATGGGGATAAAAACATTCTCTCTAATTATAGGACCATTATGATTAGCTCGATTTTAGCCAAGCTTTAGGGAATTATTTTGGAAAAGAAGATTAGCCTTTGGCTAGAAAGACATGGTAAAAGAGCTAAAGGCCAGGCCAGTTTTAGGAGATATCATTCAACTGTGGACCATCTTGTTACCTTTAGGATCGTTGCAGAGGAGTTCTTCAATACTAAAACCAATCTTTTTTGTTGTTTTGTTGACTTTAGAAAAGCTTTTGACATGGTTCCTAGGAAAAACCTTTGGAATAGGTTGGAAGAGATAAAAGTGTCTCTCGAGTTGAGGGTTGTTGCAATAAGGATGTATGAGAACGTTATTGCTAAGTTTTAAAACACTGAGGGCTGGTCAAAAGAGATTAACTGCAATATTGAAGTGATCTGAATATGAGAAGGTTTTACTAACAAACTTTGCAAGTCAAGTTTGTGTATTTTATGCATCGGATCGATAAGAATGTGAAACACATAAACTTTACAAATTGTTGCGGAATAACAATTATGAAGTACAAAATTTAAAGAAGAATAGAAATTGCAGAATAAGGAGAATAGCAGCAGAAATAAACAAGAAAGAAATAGACACGATTGTTAACGGAGTTCACCCAATGATGACTACGTCTCCAGGTCCTACTTCCAATGGTTATCTCTTTATTGCTCTCTCCAAATGCTCATTACATCAATAAGAAGTTTGCAATCTACTGCAAAAACTCTCTAATCTATTGCATACATGATCTCTATAAATAAATATGCTCTGTCCTCAAAGAGACTCAATAACATTTACAAAAATTCCCCTTAAATTGAAAAAAAAAACCTTACTTAAATAGCAAAAAGATCATAACTAAAACTATATCCGAAAATATCTTTAAATAATCCCCAATTCCACATTAGTGGGCCTATCCACTTTAATGGCCACAAAATATATGGTTTAAAAATAACCTTATAATAAATAATTTCTCCACTTTATCATATGAAAATATGAGTCAAATCTAAATATGGACCCACTTTCCTTTTTCCATATGGGTTGAATCTTAAAAATATGGTTTTAAACCCCATATAAAATATAGTGGCACAATATGTGGGTAGCGCATCTTTTATGGTTAATAACAAACCATAATATATGTTTCAAAACCCACTTTTGGCATATGAATAAATCGTGGCATGTAATATGGTGTATCCACCATATAATATGTTCTACCCCTATATCAAATCACGTGGTCCTTTTTTTTAATGCACTTTGCTCCATTTGTTTTAATATCATTTAAAATATTTAATGTTTTAATATCATTTAAAATATTTAATGTCATAAACTCAATTGGACAAATATTAAATTTGAAACCATAGGGTGTGGCATATTTAAAGGAGCGCGCGATTTTATGCATGACCAAGCCTTATTATATTACAAATAAATAAAAATGGATGTTAGTTTCAATTTGGAAATTGTAACTGGGCGGGATATCGAGGATGGGGAAGCTCTATCAATGGCGGAAACCTGCTACTGTTTTGGTTTAGGTAGAGGTTGGAGGGAGTACAACTGATTAGTTTAGTAGAGATGGGAACCATTTTAGTAGTTTTTAGTTTTCTTAGTAAGGTTTTGTCAGTTTAGTCGGGTTTTCAAAGGTGCTTAGAAGCAATTATGACTCCATTAAATGATTTAATGGTGCTATCCTTTCCCTTCTCTAGCCTAAGATTTTGTTTGATAGTGGATGTTTATTTTCAACGACTCTTGTTAAATGCTTAGTTATTACAGGAGTTACTGTTACAGGACTCTTCTACTCGAGTTTTATAGGTCGGGCCCCTCCCTTTACACTTCTAGGATACTAAACCTTCCTTACCCTAGGTTAAGTGTCTTTTAGTGGAGGCCACATGGCTCTTCTAGCTCTCAACGACGTAGAAAAACATGTATCAGAGTTAATAAGCATTGAGGATGAGTTGGGGTGGCAGCATGAGGGACTCTTCTCAAAGGTCAATGCTCTAGGTGGGGGTCAGAGTACTTCTTTACACATAGCACTTGATTTGATGATAAAGCCATGATTTACGACATCCACTCTGACATCTGATCATGGTACTTCTGGTTTCCATAAACCCATTTTTTCCACTCACTTAACCGGCTCCCCTGTTGAATGAAGCCCTTCTCAGCCAGAGGATTTTCGAACTAAAGCATTGTTTTCTCGCCTGAGCAACAAGGGTATAGACCCATCAGAGAGGTCTAGAAACTTACACAAAGCCCCTTTTTCGACAGGTAACCAGAGGAAAGCACAGAAGACAAACCGGAAGGTCAGAAAAATGGTTTTAGGCTCGGATGTGGGCTTGGAAGAAGCTTTTAGGTTGGCACTCTGTGGGGTAGTGGGCAGAATGGCATACTCATATCTAAGTAATGGTAAGTTTTTAGACTGGTTGGAGAAACAGTGGACTCCCTACCTAGGCTATACCCCGGAGATTCTCTACCTAAAAAAAGAGTGGATGGGTTTTCTCTGCAAGACGTCGAAGGATGCTTCACATTTACTGGATTTGACTTGGGTGAATGGGGGTTGTAGCTTAATGCTAAAACGCTGGAGGGTGGCATTTGACTCTTTGACAGAACATTTTTAGTTATGTCATCTTTGGGTACTCCTGCCTGGCCTCCCGATACATATGTGGAATGAAGGTGCCTTGCGGGCGATTGGGAATTCACTAGGGAAGTTCATTTCTCTAGACTCCGCAGCTTTGGAGAATTCATCAAGGAAATTGGGCAGAGTCCTTGTAGAAATGGATATTCATGGAGGACTCCCTAAGGCATTGGATATTGAGTGGCGTGGGCATCATTACATGTAACACACCCACCACGAGGCTAGAAAATTTTTGGCTTTTCCTTCTCTTCTCTGAGGAACAGAATCCCCGAATTCCTATGGGGCTCGTTGCACACCTTACGATCCCTTATCCGTACCTATATGATCATCGGCGATGACCACAGGCCTTACCAAAGAGGTGCTCCCGGCTTTCGCGATTCGGGAAATCGTGAAGCATGTATTCTTGGTTCCCTGACTTTCAAGGTGTCGAAACCCGAAGGGAACCAACATGTCGTCACAATTAATAACGCCTCGGATTGAAGCCTAGCACTCCACTTTTCAGGGTTTCGCATACCAGGTTTTTGTGGTATAAGAGGGCGAGGGACTCCTACCCTTCGGTTTCCCGGGTGCCGAAACACCGAAGACCTTATATCCGCCAAACTCATTTTGGGGTTTCATCCATCGGGATTTCACGATATGAGAGGACAGGAGGGTTTCCCACCTGGGTTTCTCGGGTGCTGAAACATCCAAACTCTAGACACGCTATGCCATTTCAGGGTTTCGCAAGTCAAGATTTCGGGACGGGCGAGTACAAGAGACTTGCCTCTAGATATCTCGGGTGTCAAAACACTAAAACAATAACCTCTAGTCACACTATACATTTTCAAGGTTTCATACTTCGGGGTTTCGTGACTGGCGAATACAAGGGATCTTACCCTTAGGTATCCCGAGTACCGAAACACCATAACTCATCTGCGCTATTGTCATTCCGGGATCTCATCCATCGAGATTTCACGATATGCGAGGACAAGAGGGTTTCCCAGGTGTCGAAACATCCAACTTTAAATATACTATACTATTTCGGGATTTCGCAAGTCAGGATTTCGTGGGTCGGGTTTTCGAGATTGGCGAATACCTGGGGCCCGCACTTAGGTACCCCGGGTGCCGAAATATCGAAGTATATTAACTTCTCCACACTCTATCTTTTTGGGATTTTGCAAGTCGGAATTTTGCGATGTGCAATGACAAGAGGTCTCGTAACTGAGTTTCCCAGGAGTCTGTTATCCCCGTTTTCTAGGGATAACTAGGAGATCATGTCTCGAGGCCCATAGGTCCTAGACATGGAGTACCGAGAGCAGGATTGACCTGAGCATGGCCCTGGAGGGCCCATCCTTCTTCTTCTTCGCCAGACTTGTCCTGTTAGCAGCAGCAGCTTCCATCACCATCGGCTTGGACTTGCATCAGAAAAGACTCTTGCTCCATGAGGTAATTGGTCCAAGGTATCATGGTATGTTTCATGTTTGATCGTTATAACTTTCTTATATATGCATCAGGTTCCTTACATTTCTGACAACTGCTTGGATCTTACACTAACCCACTTGACCATTGTTGGGGGAATTAACGGGATGCCCTAGCAAGCTGATATCCATGGGTTTTGGTTGGCAACCAGGGGAGATTTGCAGAGCCATCGTCCACTCCCACCATTCTATCACTTTACATCTTATCTCCCATGCATCCATCCCATTCCCCTAGTCCAACCATTAGGATGGCCTTTGAGGGTTACACTTTGTCCTGTGGGAAGAAGGGGCTAAAGGCCCAGGGGGTAAAAGCAGCTGGTAAAAGATAAAAGCCATAGGAAACAAAACCTAGAGATGCTTCGCCCAGGGATCCCCGAGAAGGCAATAAAAAGCCTCTCGATAAGAAACAAAAGGGACCTTAAGAAAATAACAAAAACAAGACCTAACCAAGAGGATGGGAGGTCTCATCACGAGTCGACCCATTATGTTCATAGGTATCTAGCAGTATGGCATTGCCATTATCTGGTCACCACACCAGGGCAATGACCTTTGGTTGCATGACCAAGGGAAATGGGGTCTCATCACGAGCTAGCCTTATCATTTCTGCGAAAATACCAATGAGTAACACTGTCAGCTCTGGTCACCATGCCAAGGCAGTGTCCTCTAGTCAGACCTTGAAGTAAAAAGAAAGAAAAAGCAATAAATAAAGAATAAAGGCAATAAAGGGGCTTGGAAAAAGTGCATCCATGACGGGTACAACTCAC
>ML796325.1:95776-107025 GCA_009831015.1 Picea engelmannii | reverse complement strand
ATAAGCATGCAACCACCATTTCCGATCGAAACACCATGCAAACATTTCTACACAGAAACCATCTATAAGTGTTCAAACCATGAGCATACATTCCAAGATATTCAATGCAAGACACAAGATATAAACACTTATCAAAAAACACCAGATGATGCAACTGCTGAGAGGGGTGCTCGTTTCCACCCAACCGTAGGCTCAACGATTCCCAACGGATTTACCACTAGCCACCCCCGAGCTAGACCATGATGCTGTGAGACTGAGTCTCTATTCGTCAGAAGTCGAGAACGAAGGTTAATCTCCTTCTTCTCTGCTTATCAATCACTCTGTGTATTTTTCCAGAGTCCTTTTGATTTCTTCCCTCTTGCGATCTTTGTCGCGACTGCCCCCTTCCACACCTCTTTCCTGTCTTTTATTTTCTGGCGAGGTTGCGTGTGGCACGAACTTCCCTGCAGTGGTCAGGGTTGAGGCTTCCATGGATGGGCGGTTCACCCCCATCCCTTATTAACTCATGAGGAGCCTCTTCACCTACCAACCTGGCGAGTAATTCATTTCGGGGCCAACGAGCCGCTCTTGATCTTCGGGCCAGTGAAGACAAAATACGGTATTGGTTTCGGTGGAAGTTAACGCCACCATTCCAGGTGCCTTCCACCACCTTTCATCATCCATCTTGGTCTCTTTTCATCACATCCCCCTCCCAACAGTCCTGCAACATATATTCATAACATTTTTTACATTCGTCAACCTTTTATACTAAGGTCCATTCAAAATAACATTCACATCTTTGAGTCTGCCATAGCTCTTGGCCAGTATAGTTATTTTTACAGACTGGGGGAAACAGGGTGTTACATTACAGGCATAGGCTGGATTTTCTTGGAATCTCGTTTCGTTGTAGCTAGTGTCGTTGTACATGTCACCTTCGTCGTGATTGTCTAGGTAAGGTTAATGAAGAAGAGTAGGAGGACACTCTGTTACAAAGAGATCTTCATGACTATGTCACTGAAGTGGATTCATACGAAGGTGAGGCATCACTCTTTGTTTTCGGCCCAGATTCACAGGAGGAAATCCTGGCGACTCTTATCGGTAAGTTAAAACGACTTTTCCCTGTATTATACTCCTCTCTTTCTCTATGGAAAAAGGATGCCTTAGATAATTCACTTTGGCTCTACTCTTTAATGACTGGTAACTTGGATTTAGTTGAATAATTTAACTAAAAGAAACCACCTGTGGAGGTCTCAACGAACCCCCAAAGATCCCTTCCTTTACCTGACTTGGAAACTAAGGCTTTATCTTCCTACCCTCAAGGTGATCCTTTTGTCTCACCTACTACGTTTAATGATTCACTGTCTTCACCTCACCACAACCCTCAACTTTCAATTGTCAACCCTATTCACTCTAAGCTAGAGAAAGTGGTTAATATCGTGCAGTCGGGTTACAGAGAATCAAAGGAGGACGAACCCACCCTCAATGCAGTCATTGACTCACTTATCCCTTTCATCTGGGATAATAAAAATGCCTCTAAACTACCTGTGTACAAGGGAAAGGCAGTCCTGGATATTGCTACGAGCTTGGAGGAAAACTCTTCTTAGACTCACTCTGGCGGAGTGGGAAAGAATTTGCATGGTCAAGAGGAATCAATATTGAACTGTCTCCTATAAAAACCCGAAGTTCTCGGGAAAAATTGGTTGACTTACCTCCTATAGTTGTCGATACTACCCCCTCCTCCACTGATTGTGAGGCTCTTAGAGCAGTGAAAGCCCTGGTGTAGGATAAGTGGTGTTATTACTCTCTTTGAACATTAGAGGGATTGGAGGCACCCTCAAATTGGCCTTAGTTAGGAGAATCTTGGATCAGTCCAGACCCAAAATTGTTTTCTTCTAGGAAACTCTGGTATCTGCTCAAAGATCTAGAGATTTCATTCATGCTTTGAGACCTTCATGGGTATCATGTGTGGTTAATTATGTGGGAACTTTGGGGGGCTTATTAGTCTCTTGGGATCCTATTTTTTATGATCTGGTGCCCTATCTCATGATTGGCGATATTATGTTAACAGATAGGTGCTATTAGGATAAGCGGGAATTAGCTCTGCTAAACATTTATGGACCGTGTACGGACCGGTTACTCTTTTGGTAGTCTATGGTTGACAATGGTATATTGGAAATTAGGAATTTGATTATAGTTGGTGACCTGAACATGGTATTATCTTTGGATGAGGTTTGGGGTGGGTCTATTCGGCATAGCCCATTGAATGATTTTTACAGGTATTTATTTTGTGCTAGAAATTTGATAGATATAAAACCAGTCAAACTAGTCCCGACGTGGCAGAATGATCGTTTGGGCAATGAAGCAGTGGCTAGGAGATTGGATCAGTGTCTAGTATCTGAAGAATTATTATTATCAATTGGAATTTATAGATCTTGGGTAGAGTTTCCCTATATTTCAAATCACGTGCCTATACTCCTTCAGCTGGAAATCCTACCATTATACAAGGCGTATCCTTTCAAATGGAATGGCCAATAGCTGAATGAACAAGATTATGTCGAATTAGTTTCAAAAACCTGGAAAGATCATGTGTTCCTTTCCAAATGGGGCAGTCAGAAGAGAATTGTTTAGAAATTAAAAGTATTAAAGAACCATACAAAACAGTGGTATAAAGCTAGGTTGGAAAGGAACAATGAAAAACTTAGGGATCTTGAAGCTGGAATAAAGGATTCGGTCCTGCATCTGATGGGGGATTCTTCCAACATTAAAGAATGGAAGATCCTTCGGCAGAGGGAACTTGAAAGATACAATATTCTTAGAGGAACCGAAGAATGATGGAGACTTCGCAGCAGAGCAATTGGTTGTCCAGTGGGGACAACAATACAATTTTTTTTCATAATTATGCTAGTTTCAACAGGGCCATGAAACACGTCTGGGAGATCAATGATGGTAATGGAAATATTTTTACAGAGCAGGGAGCTATTAAGGAGGCAACGATCAATCATTTCAAGGATTTTTACAAAGCACGGGATTCTAGGAACATTGCAAAACAAGTCAAGATTGTGGGGTTTTATACCCGGATGCTAAAGGATGAAGAAACGAGTACCCTATTCCAACCAGTTACAATGGAAGAATTAAAAAAAGTTCTTTTTAAATTCAAAAAAGCAAAGAGCCCAGGGTTGGATGGTTGGACCTTTGAATTTTTCACTTTATTTTTTGATTTAGTTGGTGAGGATCTTCTCGATATGGTGGAAGAAACAAGAAGGATGGAATCTATTATGGGGAGCCTTAACTCAACTTTTCTGACATTAATTCTGAAGGCTAACAAACCATCAACCTTCGATGATTTTCATCCGATTTCATTATGAAATTTGTTCTATAAAGTGATCTCAAAAATCATTTCTAATCGGATCAAACTTATTTCTTTCAAATGCACTTTCTGCTGAGCAATTGGGTTTCCTACAAGGTAGGAGGATCCAAGACGCTATAGGAACAACCCATGAAAGTTTACACAATATAAAAAAGAAAAAATTAAAATCCTTGATATTAAAATTGGACCTAGGGAAAGCTTATGATTGTATCGAATGAGATTTCTTAAGATTTATCCTTATCACAACTCGTTTCAGGATCCAAATGACCATCCTCATCCTTTGTTGTTTTGATAAATGGTGAAGCCACAGATTTTTTTAAAAGTAGCAGGGGATTGTGCCAAGGATGTCCACTTTCACCTCTTCTCTTCATCTTAGTCATGGAGGGCCTCAACCTAGTCGAAGGTAACATTTTAGGTATAAAACTTTCTCGAATGTATAAGATTTTGCATTTATTGTTCGTTGATGATGTTCTTATTATGATGAAGGCGAATCTAAAAGAATGGTGGGAAATTGACAAAATTATTTGTTTATTTTGTAAATCGTCGGGGCTAATAGTAAATCTATCAAAAACTGCAACTCATTATGCAGGCATTTCAGAAAGCGAACTTGCTCCTTTCAAGAATATTCTTCCATACTCTTTCAGAAACCTCTCCTCGGGCTTCAGATACCTGGCATAATATCTAAATACAAGCGTGTATCGAGCGACCGATTGGGATTGGTTGATAGAAAAATTAACAAAGAGGATAGGATTATGGTGCAACTAGTGGCTTACATTGGGTGGTAGATACATCCTGGTAAAAACTGTGATGGAAGGCCAACCGGTTTATTGGATGTCGATGGAATCAATTCCTCGATCAGTACTAAGTAAGATCAGGAAATTGATGTATTATTTTCTTTGGAATGGACACAAAGATACTCAACAATTCCACCTATGCAAATGGGACTTACTTTCCATACCAAAAAATAATGGTGGTTGGGGATTTAGAAACCTCTTACTATTCAACAAAGCATTAAATGTGAATACTCTATGGAGGGTTCTCACGCAACATGGCATCTGGCACAAGGTTTTAAGGGATAAATATTTGCAAAATTTGACAGTAATTAACTGGTATAGGTTGGAAAATCATAAGGTTAGCGTTGCTTCTAGGATGTGGAATAGCCTAGTACACTCAGTTCATGTAATAATTCATTGGCTTAGTTGGTCTCCAGGTGCGGGACACTTCATTAATTTAGGCAAAGATCGGATTCTTGGTTTAGGTTCAAAATATTTCCTATCGGAAGAGCTGATAGCACATTTAACTCTTAAAAGAATCATTGTATTGGCTCAAGCTTCAATATCCCAAGATCCAGTTTCTTCTACGGAGACATGGATACGAAGCACATAATTGGGGCTAACGAGCAGCTTAACATCCGAGTGGGAGTGTTATTGCAATAATCTAAATGAAGCTAGTGTTTCACTCCTAGATGTTGTTGTTTCTCTTCTCTGGACGGGAGGGGATTCCACGGGGAAACTAACTGTAAAAAACATTTACACAACCCTTTTATCCACCCAAGATTTCCCAATTTGGAGCAGCTGGAAATTTAAACTTTGGAAATGGAACATTCAGTTGAAGTTAAAACTCTTTGTTTGGATGGCGGTCGAAAATAAGATCTTAACCTGGGATGTTTTGAAAAAAAAAGGATGGCAGGGTCCCGGTTTTTTCCCTCTGTGTAAAAATGATGTTGAAGATATAGACCATCTTTTTGTGCTTTGTCCATTCACACAGACAGTCTGGGACAAAATATCTTTCGTGCTTAAACAAAATTTTCGATGGTTCGATACCTCTCTTAGTGACTGTTTTGACTCTTGGACAAAAGACAGAACTATTTCCAACACTTTGGTTGTACATTTATGTTGGTATATCTGGCTTGAGAGGAATCTAGTTATTTTCGAGGACAAAGCGCCCTCGGTTTGGGTTGTGATTTGTAAAACAATAAGAGCGCAAACTTATGATTTCTCTACAAAAAACCGGATTTCTATTAGGAGTCTAATCTTCCATTTTTTTGATCACTCTACTGCCTTTTTTGATGGGGCTTCCATTCGGGGTGGATCGATCTGTAGAGCGGGGGGAGTTATCAAAATCACAAACATGCAGGTTTATAGATGGCATATCAATGGACGAGTCGGTACAAACTCCAAAGCGGAGTTGTTGGGGTTATGGGTCACTCTAACACTTTGCAAAACTATGGAAAATTCCAAAGATTCAGGTATTGGTGGATTCTAAGGTGATCATAGGTTGGCTGAACCAAAAGGGAAATTTAATTGCTATGGACATTGAAGGATGGAAACGCATAACCAGGGGTTTGTCTACAAGCTTACAAGAAATTAGTTATCATAATCTATACAGAGATTTTAATTAAGAAGTTGATCGCCTATCCAAACAAGCTTTGCTAGGTCCTTCGGGAATATTAGCATACTATACCTGGGGAAATGGAAAGGTGAGTCCACCAAAGATCTTCTAAATTTAGGGGTATATCATTTATATTCTGGAGTTTTTTGGAGCGAGTATTGATTCCTGCGATCCCTGTCTCTATCCTTGTGGAGATGTACTATTTTGTAGCTGGTCTTATATGAGTACATAGTGTAGTTTCCCTATCTTGATAGCTTTTCTAAGTCAATAGGGACAAAAGTTAGTTTGCTATGGAGTTTTTGGCTTTAGTATAGTTTTGATGGAACTGTTTGGAAATACTCTTTTTTAAATGGTACATGTTGATGTAAATGAGATTATAATCTTAATATAATTTCGAGCGAATTTTCTATTGGAAAAATAAATAAAATTGTGCCACATTTGTTTACCAAGTGGCTCGTTGCCATTGTGGTTTGAGCACTATGTGGGAGACTTTTCTTCAAAGAGGTTGGAGTTTTGAATCTCATGGAAGATGAATAGAACAATTTTGACCTATGCCCTTTCTGACCTTATTAGGATGCCACGTGGCACCATTGGATTGGGCCACGTGTCACACTGTGGTTGGTTCGTTCTGTCCACTCAACAACTGACTCATCTACACAGTCAGAAACCCTGCCAAATCATCAGTCCAGTCAACACTACCACGTGTCAACCCTTGAGCATGTCATGTGTCAAGTCTGCAACACTGCCACATCACCCTGTCCTTTCACTGTTGATTTTTTACCTATTTCGGAAAAAGCTTCAAGCTGCGATAAATTTCACGTATGGACTCAGATTTTCGATCGATTTACACCGTCGGAAAGCTTGCGACGAGCACTACGCAATGGTGTAGTTTTTATTGAGAATCGGAGAACTTTGATTTTTGAGCATTTCGAGATCCTCCTGGATCATGGAGTCAAACAAGGTTGTCCCTTGTCCCCTACCCTTTTTGGCATATACATTGACAAGTTAGAGGATTGCTTGGAAAAAGCAGGTTGTGTCAGACCTACTCTCACTGGGATAGTCATCAATCTTCTTCTTTATGTCGATGATATCGTTCTTATGGAAAGGAGTCCCCATGATTTTGAAAAGCAACTAAAAATCCTCAAGGATTTTTGCTCCAATATGGGTATGACTGGTAATACTGATAAGACTAAGGTCATGATTATTAAATCCAATAAGATCACTTATGATACCTTCGTATATGACAACAACAACTTGGAGGAAGTGACTTCATACAAACATCTTGGAATTGATATTCACCACAAGCTCAACTAGAATTATAGCATTGAGAAAATGATTATTGGGGGATGTAAAGCTTATTATGGGCTTGAAAACAATTGTAAATCAGTTGATCTTCGGAGTTGGGATAGGAAGAAACTCCTCTTTGAGACTCTTGTTACACCTGTTATTCTTTATGGTTGTGAAGTTTGGGGCTGTAGTATCTCTCGTGAATCATGGATAAAGATAGAGCAAAGAAAAAATAATTTTATAACCTATAATATCAAAATTAAAGGAAATACCCCCTATCCAATCCTCATCTTAGAAACAAGTCTCTCCCCCATTGAGAGCACGACTATGACTAGATACCTAATGTATAAGAACAAGTTAAACAACATGGAAGACAAGAGGCTTCCTAAAATTGCTTCAAAATCGAGTCATAACCACCATCGACTCAAGCGAGGATGACATAAATATGCCTGGTCTTGGCTAAACTATTGGGGAATCATGGAAGACACCATTTTGCATAATAAAGATACTATTAAAAAAATCATCAAATCAAAATTTAAGGAGAAAATGTGGTGTGATAAAGAGTTAGAGGAAAAAAAAATTAAGGTATTATAAGGATGTAATCAACCCTAATCTAGAAGATCAAAATTATCTATCTGTTTTTCCAAATGTAAAGAAAAAAATAAGCATTACTAAAATAAGAACAAATTCTCACGAGCTCCATAGTGAAACTGGGCGTTGGTCAATTCCTAAAACGCCATGGGATGGGACAGTGTGTCAGCTTTGTGAAACTAAGAAGGTTGGAGATGAAAAGCATTTTCTCTTCGATTGTCTAGCCTATACCCAGATTAGATCTCATTTTCAAAATATTTGTCACACTACCAACCTTCCTAACCTCTTAACTCAACAAAACTCTATGATCTTGAAAAACTTCTCTTAATGTTTTTAGAGCATAGAAACAAAATTATAAAGAATAACAAGTAATCACTTACCCTTTTAAGATATGATAGACCAATTTGGTCTTAGTTAATCATCATTTTCTTCTTCTTCATTCAATATTAATTAGAAATAAACATTTTGTTTAACTAATTTTTATAAATTTAATTTAATATTTTTTATTTCAATAAAAAAAGTTTAAAATAACTTTCAAAAATATATATATATATATATATATATATATATATATATATATATAATTTATTTGTACTCTCTGGCCTTGTTCATGGTGGAATTTTTAATCTCTTGTGTATTCTCAATAATGGTGTCCTTGACTTTCTAAGTCTAGCCTCCAAGAGAATCCTCGACATTCTTGATTTTTTCGTGAAAGCGTTGGAATGGTGGCCCTCCTTTAGACTACCCAATACTCTTTGCCATTTGTTTATATAGTAGTGGTTTGTGGCTATTTGTTTATATAGTAGTGGTTTGTGGTTAGAGTGAAATATATTTATTAAAACTTTTAATTTTTTATTTAGGTTATTGTGTTTACTAATTAAAAAAATAAATATCATTTTTTTTTATAATAATAATAATAATTGTTTATTGTTATGTATTATTATTTTTAAGATAAGTTTGTAAATAATTACATTATCTTCCAATTAAATGAAAGGTTCAAAGAGTTTTAATAAATTATCTTTCAATTCTCCGGATGGGGTGACATGCGGCAATGACTCACCATCTGGTTCTGCATTGAGCCATAGGATAAATGTTGATGGTCGCCACCCATCCTCTCCGCATTTACGATGGTAGACGGCCACTACAGCCGCTATACGGAGGAGGGACTCCTCCCTTGCACGAAAGCTCTCGCTCATACCGCACTCAACATGACAGGGTTTATGGATAGCCCGACGAATCCGTCATTTGGCAATTCAAAACCTCGAGCGCCTGGACAGAGTTGGTTCACTCTCGTTTTGGACCTCCCCGTCGGTTGGGAGCTTTGGTGCAGCTCTGGTTCCCAATCGTCTTGGCTCACTTTCATTTCGCTGCATTCTCTTTGCATTATCATCCACCACTCAACAACAATGACCAGGAAGTGAGGTAGGCCTCGTCGTGGCTCGGCCTGGTACACCCACAAAGAGCAAAGGCAAAGGAGGAAGAACTTGGAGCGCGCTCTTTCGATGGCGACCTCCATTCTCCAGAAGAGGGCTTGCGCTGACCAATTGGCTCTGCATGCCATTATTGCTGAGACTGGGACAGAGCGTAGCAAGCATTCCATGGCAATTGAGCCTGGAATCAGTCTGGAGGGTGGTGTTGCGAACAAGTTTCCAACCTGCTATGTTGAAGAAACACCATTTGTGGAGGAATTCGTGACCACCCCGGAACCCCAAGCCATGGCGTTGGACTTACAGGATGGTAGCGGTCCTAAAGACGAGATGGCAAAAGATTTCCCTGTGTGCATTGTTGAGGAGATACCGTGGGCGGGCGACTACAGTCCCACCAGCCATGTTGAGCAGGTAACGATCGAGGTCAAGGCTCGGGACAAGGCTCGCGTCAAAGGGAACGTGGACGAGACTAGACCAGGGACGAAGGAGGAAGCGACCAGTGCAGAACTGACTGAGATCGAGGCCAGAGCTGGGATGAACATGGAAGTGGGAAACGAAATCTTCGACGACGCAGGTGTTCATGACTTGCATGGTCCTTTCCTCTGTGCATAGCATCTGGCTCTGGTGTTTGAACTCCGAGGCCACATGGCAGACCAGGAGCACAGAGCCCTTCTCATGGGACAACGTCTGGACTTGCTCCTTGACGCGTACTCTAATGCTCCAGCAAAGAGGAAATGTCCATTCTGTGCACAACCATTCGCCATTCCAGCCAGGTCCACGTGGCAGATGGGCAAGGGCGACATGTCACCGGGTATCTAGGTTCTCCTTCGCTAGTTTGTTTTATGTTTAATCATGATGTTGCTACATGTAAACTTGACCTATGGCCATTTGTCTTGGTTTCCTTCGGGCAGGACAGAGGGCAAAACAGTTTTCCAAACTATGCTGGTTTCCGGTAAAACGACAACATTTTTGGTGGCTCAGAACTATATCTCTGTATATTTTGTCAATGTTTCTCTGATAACTTAATATAGCAGGTTCTACCTTTATTTACTTAAAAAAAAAAAATTTAATTATCTTCCAATTAAATGAAAGGTTCAAAGAGTTTTAATAATACATTGATCATCATTTTAAATTAAAATGATCCATTTAAGATATTTAATGTAGTGTATGTATGGTAAGGAGACACACCCATATCTCATACAAGTGGTTTGAGAAATATTTGTAAAAGAACAAAATCAATTAAAAAATATTAAATTTCAAAAACATATCATAACATCACTTAAAATAAAATAAGAAAATAAAATTATCATAATTGATTTGAAAACAATTATTATGGAATTAAAAAGATGATACTATTTGCAATTCACCCTTCCTTCTAGAATATCTCTCACGCTTCTTGGATCATCTAAGGAGGTGGACGTCTGTTGGATCGATCGATTAAGGCCTTGAAGGGGCGGGTCTCACCGACTTATTTTGAACGCACATGACTTCTGAAAGGGAGGGAAAGGTCTTGAGCTCAGGCTTTGAGGAACGTAGTCGCTCGACCATAAGGGAGAGGGGAATTAATATTGTCTGCAGGTTAGGTTAAGGCCTTTCTACCTATTCTTCTTACTTACTAATTTATCTGGCCCCTCAAAAAACTAAGTCCGAAATAGTCATAACCGCATAAAATACAATAAAAAAATAAAATTATCATAATTGATTTGAAAACAATTATTATGGAATTAAAAATATGATACTATTTGCAATTCACCACATTAATAAATGCTAGTTTCTAACAAAATTAAAAATTCATATCTAATTTAAAAACAATTAATATTAAATTTAAAAAAATATATAATTACCTTCCTGCAAAGTTCACTTTGCAATTCACATAGATAATCATTAAATTGATTACTATTGTTTAAAACTAAAGTAAACATAAATAAATTGCATGAATAATCATTAAATTGATTATTATTGTTTAAAACAAATTATAAAGTAAACATAAATAATATTACAAAATGTTAGTAATCTTTTAGTATTGTTTTTTTATCTCTATTTTATTTAAAATTTATTAATTTTTAAAAATAAAATTCCTTAAATAAATTTTTTTATAAATTCAAAACTTTTGTATTACAATGAATTTATATATTTTTTAATTTTTTTTTTATAATGATATTTAAACAAAAGATTTTTGCAAGTTCATGGAACACAAGTATTACAAT
>ML796325.1:78055-88725 GCA_009831015.1 Picea engelmannii | reverse complement strand
TGCCAAACAAATTGTTTGAGAAGTACTTCATAAGCTTACCACATGAAACGAGCAAATAATGCCAAACAATTTACAATTTTATAGTGTATATTTTTTCCATATATATTTAATGCCAAACAATTTTGTAGGATATATATTTTCCCCTCTAAGAGATATATAATGAATATTCCAATCCCATAAAGTCCCCATGTGATCATTTTATGTCAAATATATATAATTAATGAATCGACCTTGTGCATGGCCAAATGATGCAACGATGGTTTTAATATACAGCTAGGGAAGTTTGCATCTCTCCACCATATTTGAAATCTCAAATTTATATTTTAGAACTATCCAAGCCCATATTAATATGTTAAGAGGTAGTTCGGCCTTTGCGCTTTTTTTCCGAAAGAATTCTTTTTTTAATTTTAAACACCGACGTAATAACGCCACAACTTAATATATATTGCATTTAATGTTCTTGACTGGCCATTTGTGTAGTGCATTTAATGTTGCTTGAGCTGCCACTGATATTGTTCATATAGGCATGCAAATCTAAATGGAAAAAGTATTTCTTTGAATTTAAAATTTTAGTATGATGTGGTGTCCCATTTATGTTGTGCGTGTGTTTTCTTTTTGCTTTGTTGTATTAGTTCATTTTATGCATGCATGTTATTGTCAGTGCCAAATAACACTTTCCCATAGTTTTTTTGTCAGCGTGTAGTAAGCACAAGACTTTATAGTAAACTGGAACGATGTTCTGGCTTCTGGACGGACGCGCTCTGTAGTCAGAACGTTCTCTAACTAAGATTAAATAAACAAAAAATATTTATTGCAATAACATTGAGGGAAGTGAAGGCAACAATAAGACTTCAAAGTTTTTGGTCAATAAGATATATAAATGAGATTTAAAATTTAAAATTAATCATTATTTTTTAAAACTTTGTATAAAAGGATGTATATTTTATAGTCAACCATGAAATAATAAAAAGTCAATCCTAACTCAACACTATATACCATGCTTATCGGCTGGTATAATAAGAAAATGGTGCAGTGAAATTAACATAGTTTCTATAAAATCCATCTCCTTCGAGCTTAAAATTGCAACTCCCTCATTTTACCTTTTCAATAGTTTCCTTCCCTTCTCTTTGATTGAATTTCATATTCATTCCCCGAAAAGGAAGAAGAAGAATTGTATTTGATTGAAGAATGGAAAAGGCACATTGTTTTTTATAGTTATGATTGGTGCAGCAACCACCACGCCCATACTAGTCATGGGATCCGGTGACTCTGGTTGTCCTCCTGCTGCAAGAAATCCTAGCATTTCAGGCAGAGGAAGTAGCCCCATAGGTGGCAGATCGGGAAGAGGAAGCTCATCATGTAGATTATACTTCAACCAAAATAAAAGAGGAGGGACATAAAATTTCCTTAGCATTCTCTTGAGACACCTCACACTCCAAAATTGCCAAGCTTAATGAGCGGACTTGAATGTTGTTGATTTTAAAGCTATGGGTGCTTTCATCAACAACCTATGTCAAGGAATTTATATCATTATCATTGTGTCTTGTATTTAATTGTTCCTAGTCTTAACTTATACCTAATGTGTAGAAGGATTATTCAGGCTTTTTTATTGCTTTTACGTTCCAAATGGAATTTTGAGCAAATTACATAAGAAATATTCAATAAATTGGGAGATATGGTAGTGCATTCATCATCTTCAAAGTATGGCTTCAATTCTATTGATGAAAACTTGATTTCTTCGGATGGTGGACCTTCAAAGTCATAAGAGTAAGAGGTCAAAAGAGTATTATACAAGAAAAAAGTTATTATTTCATGAGATAGGTTAATAATTGTCAAAAGGAGAAGAGAAAGGGAATACAAAGAGATGATTTCAGTGGAGAATGTGACTTTCATGAAATGAGTGATGAAACAAGTGAAGGACAAGTACATAAGTGTAACAAGGAAAAATGAAAATCTAAATCCAGGGAAAAATGGAACTTGTTATTACAAACAACCTATTAATACAATAGCAAGAATAAACACTGATACACAAGCTGTAAATAACAATAGTGTTAAAAGGATTATTTTAAGGTTAGCATTTGGATGCACATGTAAAACCAGAAAGAATTAGATTATAGATGCAGTAATGTCGATTATATACACTCACCCAACACCATAATATATTCCAAGCTTGAAACCCTTAGAATGTACGTAACTCTGCCAGATCTTTGATGCCCAAAGGAAATGTTGAGGCTTTAGCAGCCAGATTACCATGACAATATGTGGTAAGAAGTAAGCTATGCAACTCCATCCCTGATAAATTTTACATTGAAGTTAAAAGTTATAATATGATAAACTCTACAACTCCATCTTTGATATATTTCCATTGAAATTAAAATTTATAATATTTTAAAAGTTATAAAAAATTTAAAAATAAATAAAAATAAAATAAAACACTTTTATACCAATGTTAAAAAAACATTACATGTAACAGTAACACATTTAAAGACATGTAATTGAAAAAGAAACACATTTATACATTATAAGTAATCCCGATGCTAAAACACAATTTCTTAAATAAGGGTTCTAGTAGATGCTTTAATCTAGTAATGGCCACTACTATGACAATCATAGCTTGGTATATGCCACTTCTATATCGTAGAAGAGGAACCCTCATAGTGTAATGTGCCAAAGCAGAGCACTCAAGGCTTGTCAGAGCCTCAAAAGCAACCAATAATACTTAGTATATAATTTCAAATTCGACAAATGAAAATTTTGATCATTCAAATTTTATAAATAAAAATTATATATTTAGTTTTTTAAATAAATTAAATTAAAATAAAATTTAGAACAATCTTTGGATATGGTTAGTGAGATGGATTGAATTAATACAAAGTAAATGCAGATTGACTGTGAAAAATGCTATATAGTCCTTGTGAGGCAGGGCCTAATAATGAGGGAATGAACAAATGGTAAATAAGGATCAATTAACTCCTTCCTGTAAGATATTGAAGTCGTTAATTGGATAGAGAAAAAGGTCAAATGTATTGTTATGTAGTTTGTCTTTGTGATATATTCGATACATTAGAATTTATGGTTATAATTGAGTGGAATTTAAGGTTATTATTAATTTCATAAAATGTATTGCTTTGCAAAATTTAGGACTTTTATTGGCTATGTGGTATGCATTATGATTTTAAACACTATATAAAAACAACACCGTATTAAAAAATGAGCTATTATATTTTGTTATGATATGAATTCCCTATTTTCTAATGTTGTTTCTATTTAATGATGAGAGAAGTATCATATATCAATTGTGTTATTTGGATGCTTTAGTGCAATGAAGATTGAGTTATTTGGATGCCTTAACGCAATGAAGATTTACTTATGAAGTTGAATATTGATATTTTTTAGTTGGAAGAAAGTTTGGAGAAACTTTACATTCATCATGAAAAAAAAGAAAAAACTAAGAACAATATCACATGCATATATAATAAACAAGATAATATTAGCTAAAAAAATATTACATGCATATATAATACAAGAGACAATATTAACTCTAGAAAGGTTGTTGCATAACCTTAATAATAACATGACTATTTTAAAAATGCATGTGAATGTTATTTATTTATTGATCCCCTCTAAAATGAAAGTAGGAATAGGTCCTTCACCCAAAACAAAATTCACCAATCTCCATTTATGTTGAATGTGATGAGTGTATTACAATTGGAGCTAGCTTGATGCATACTTCAAACTTATGGACTAATGCAGAACATGTCAATGGTGTTCTTGGAGAAGTTGAACAAATTGTTTATAATTTTAGAATTTTACTCCAAAACCTCCTAAATATGTTTCAATAAGATTTGGTAACTATGTGGAGATTCCAGGGGATGAAGTATGCCCTCGAACTATTCTTATTGTATTGAAAATGAAAAACCAGACAACTTCCATTGGAACTTGTTTGGGAATGAATAATCTAGAAGTCACAGGAACTAACATTGGACAAAGAAACTATTAATATTGGAAAGAAAGAGAGGTATGGTCTCACGTTTACTACACTATCTCGATTTAAAGGTTTAAATGATATTAAATTTCAAACTCCATTCTCATATGAGCAATATTAAATTATAGGAAAGGGGACAAGTGTGGCTAAAAGAAAAGTTGAAAAAGACAAATTAAGATCAATTACTATGTGGCATATATGTTATTCAGAATAAAATACTATTACTTTTATACTTTCCACCTTCTTAATCATTCAATACTATTACTTCATTGCTATGCACCTTCTTGATTCTGTAAGTTTCTTGTTGTTTTGTTGATTTACTTGAAGTATGCCCACATCATACATGATATTAATTAAATTAGAGTGGGGTGATTTTTCATCTTTATGCACTATTAGGTTAACATAAATTTCATTTATTTGTTTTCCCTAATTGAAAACATAATTTTGGCATAGCCTCTTATGATTAAAATCACCATAGATCCATCATAACCCTAAATCTATAAAGTACCAAGAGAGAGAAAATCCCTCAAAATGAAAACTTTTACTTTAAAAAAGATTTAAAAATTTTTGTCAATACTAGAAATTTGATTACTCTCAATGCTCAATAGATCCAAATACTTAAAATGGATCTAGACTTATTAATACTCAATACATTAAAAAAAAATCATTCTTGTAACGAAACATATACATGGACAAAATATAATATAAATATGGAAGCTTTGATAATGCTGCAGATTGAGGATGGATAGAGGATGATTGTTTACCCTTTCGAACTCAACCCCATTTGGCTGGAATAGAAAGACTTCAGTGAGTTGTTTAGATCGGTGTGGAGGGATAAGGAGTTTGAAACAAAACCCTCTGCAATGAGAAGATTGGTTGGAAAATTAAAAGCATTAAAACAAAAAGTGATTGGATGTGAGAAATTAAAAAAGAAGCAGAGGTCCTTTTCTCTAGATACTTTAGAGATGGCTCTTGAGCACTTATACACTTTAATCCATAGTGGGAGGGCCACGGTGGACACTGACAGAAACATAAAAGAGCTAGAAGGGAGAAGACAAAAATTTCTACTTGACGAGGAAGAAACTTGGAGACTTAAGAGTAGAGCCATTTGGCTTCGGAATGGCGACCAGAATACTAAATTTTTCCACAGATATGTTAGCCATAGGAAAAATAAAAAAACAATTTGGGAGATGAAGGATGGCCAAGGAAACAATCTCACGGGACAGGAAGACATCGGATCCAAAGCGGTGAGATATTTCAAGGCTCTCTATGATGACACTAGACATAACACAATTGTGGAATAGATGAAAGTAGTACAATACTATCCTTGTTTCTTCACAAAGAGTGATGTACAAGAGCTCGAAAAACCCAGTATGATAAAATAAATCAAACTAGTGTTGCAGAGCTTTTGCAAGGACAAGAGTCTAGGGTCGGATGGCTAGACGGTGGAATTCTTCCTCAAATATTATGAGATCTTAGGAGCATATCTTCAAGAAGTTGTTGATGAGTCAAGAACCATGGGTACGATGACAAGATCTTTAAATTCGACCTTTATTGCTTTAATTCCAAAAGTGGCTCAGCCTTCAAACTTTGGGGAGTTCAGACCTATTGCTTTATGCAACCTAGCTTATAAGGTGATTGCAAAACTTATTGGGTTATGATTGAAGTCAATTATGTCAAAAGTTTTATCACTTGAACGATTTGGGTTCTTAAAGGCTAGGAAAATTCTGGACACGGTCGGGGTAGAAAAAGAATGCTTTCATAGCATCAAAACCAAAATGATGAAATCCCTAGTTCTAAAATTGGATTTGCAAAAATCTTATGACTATGTTAGCTGGGACTTTCTCAGGGTAATTCTTTTAAAGACAGAGATTGGATTGAAGTCCACCAATTGGATAATGAGTTGTGTAAATTCACCAAAATTTGTGGTGTTAGTTAATGGAGGACCTACCTCTTTTTTTAAGAGCAAACAGGGGCTAAGGCAGGGATGTCCATTATCTCCCCTACTCTTTATCCTAGTAATGGAGGGCCTTAGCCTAATGCTTAAGCGAGCATTTATAGAAAGGAAAATTTCTGGTATAAAGACCTCAAGACTAATAAAACAATTTATTCTTTTGTTTATGGACGATATTATGATAATGAACAAGGCAAGGGTGTCTAATTGGGAGGAGATAGCTTCTATTATCTCTTCCTTCTATCGAGCTTCAAGGCTGGACATTAATCCTACAAAATCCTCGATGCATTTTTCAAGTCTAGAAGGTACAGATATAATTTCATACAAATCTTTATTTCCTTTTAACTTTGTTGGGTTGGACGCAGGCCTTAGGTACCTAGATTTTTTCCTTAAGTCTACCAACTATAGGGTAGAGGAATGGTGCTAGTTGTTGCATAAATTTGAAAAAATGATAGGACATTGGTCCTATTGTTGGCTGACTGTGGGAGGGAGGCATGTCCTGGTAAAATCGATTCTTGAAAGCCTATTGATCTACTGGCTGGCGATTGCAAATGTGCCATCCACAATTTTAAATAGGATCAGGCAATTGATGTACAAATTTTTATGGTCTGGTTGCAGAGAGACAAAACGCATACACTTATGCAATTGGGAGGTTTTATCCAAGTCCAAAGCTTACGAAGGTTGGGGTTTCAAACATATGATCTAGTTCAACAAAGCATTGGCAGCAAACACTTTATGGTGTTGTCTCTTCAAATATGAACTCTAGCATAGGGTATTATTGGATAAGTACTTGCACTCATAGTCGGTGGTTTCCTAGTTGAGGCGTCCTTTGGTGTGCACATCAAAAGTCTATAGTATATGGAGGTGTCTTCACAAAGCTCTTAAACTGGTGACATGTTGGACAACATGGAGGCCTGGCACGAGGATGTTAGTCCACCTAGGAGAAGATGTGATTCAGGGTCTGGGAATTTGATCTTACCTTTCAACCGACCTTATCGAAACATTAAGGGAGAATGGATATCATCTCTTATTTTAGATTGCAGACAGGAGTAGTCAAATCCTTTCTAATTTTAAGTGGAAAATGGCTAGGGAGTTGGACTTAGGCAGCCAAGAGGCTAAGGAATGAGAGGCCTATAGCAAAGAACTGGCACATGAAGGAATTTTTCTCACGGATTCCCCAGACGATCTGGTTTGGATAGGAAACACATCCATGGGTATCGTGACTGCAAAAAACACATATGATATTATAGCAGCGAAGATTTGGACAAGGAGCACAACTTGGTGGCACAATGTGATGTGGAAATGGAATATGACTCTTAAACTCAAACTTTTCACTTGGCTATTGATGGATAACATACTCCTCACCTGGGATAATTTACAAAGAAGAGGGTGGTAGGGTCTGGGTATGTCTGCCATGTGCAAGAAATATTTAGACACATCCTAGAACCTGATGTTATACTACCCATTTTCACTACAAGTTTGGACTAGATTGATGGCATCTCTCAAGATCAATGTTGGGTGGACAAGTGGAAACATACATTTGTTCTTTAAGGATTGGAGGTATAACCACCCTAAGTGGATCACACTTCCTTGTCTTATCTGCTGGAACATCTGGCTAGAAAGGAACAAAGCACTGTTTGAGGAAGGTCAACCTTCCATTGAAGGGGTGTCTTATAGGATCCTAGGATGGGTCAGGAACACAAAGAAGTTGCCACAACCTTTACTTAAATTGAAATAGCCACAAAATATTTTGATACGAAGAGAAACATCTTGGTTTGATGGCGCAGCTCAGAGAAATGGGCAGTGTAGTGGAGCGGGTGGAATAATCAAGGAAAAATAGTCACACTAGCTACAAGTGGTGGCTAAATTATGGATGGGGCTCAAACAATAGAGTAGAACTCCTTGGAGTCTGGGCCTTGTTGTCACTAGCTATGCGGATACACATCCTCGATCTTCAGGTTATTGGAGATTGAAAGATAATTATTGACCGAATGAATAAGATCAATGACCTATAGGCATTGGGTTTAAATTACTAGAAAGAGCGTATCCAGATACTTACACGGGCCTTCTCAGATCTTGATTTCATACATTCCTACACTAGATAATTCAACTGGGAAGTAGACACCCTCTCCAAACAAGCACTTGACCTACAGGAAGGGATTTTGAAATTCACACGCATGGAAGATGGTCAAGAAGGGACAACGCAATTTCTCTAGCTATATTGACTCTACACAGGTTATTTTTTCCTTCACCAAGTCTTGTTGGGCAATGATCTGAATTGGATGTTCCCCTCATTCTCGTCTTAGTCAGAAGGAAGGTTTTAGTTACTCTGTTTTTCAGGGCTGACAGGGGAGCTACCTCCCAGTTTGTTGTTTTTCTATACACAGCTCTGGGTTATTAAACTGAGTTTGTATTCATCTATCATGTGGATGTCTAAAATTTTGCTAGAGATATCATTTTGACGCTCTGCTTTGTTAGATTGTAAACTTTATGGTTTCTTTGGAACATAAACCTATTATATTTAATATAAGTGCAATTTCTTATGTTGAAAAAATGGAAGATTAGATTAAGCAATACATGAATACTGATATAAGTATTAAGTTTGTGCTCATTATAGAGTTTATTAAAAGACGGATCATGTAAGTGATTGTACTTTGATTCGAAATGAAATCTCTTAGAAAATATTCTCCGTTTAAATTTCTATAATAAACTTCAAGTCATTTCCTATTGCACAAAGCAAATAAAAATTAATAAAAATTATTATAATCTAGAATCCAAAAACAATAGAATATGAAACTTATAGAGAAGATTCAATTGAACTAAGAGCTTAAATTTGATAGGAAATGTGTCCAGAGGCATATTTTACAATTTTATATAAAAGATGTGTAACATGTTTCACAAAATACATACAAATAAAAAATAATGTGGTATAATTCATATATATATATATATATATATATATATATATATATATATATATATATAAAGGTAGCAAAACCTATTATAATTTAGTGGTTAATTTGTAGTGAGGACAATCAACGCTTGCTACTATCTACTAATGTACGGAGGTAGTGGACTGTTTGTAAGGAGGTAGACTTTTACTTGTAGTGGATGTTCCTTAGGTCCTAAAAAAACACACTCTTAACCAATCAAAAAAAAATTTAAATCTTGATACAAAACTATATATATATAATGAAAAAACTGAAATAAATATAAATAAAATGTTGATCATAAAGTGTGACACGTCGAACATTACGAACTTATGTTTCGGAGTGGACACAGATTTTTTGTTGGCAAGTATTTTCATCAATTATATCAGTTTGGTCCAGTGGAGATTGGGAGTTCTATTTCGGATTGGATTTCAGAGATTTTGTTGGCTGGGATTTTTTCAATTCTATCAATTTATTTAGGTTTGGAGACCGTCAATATTTCAAGATCAACTCAAGATCTGTTTCAAAATAATCATTACAGGGTTCAAATTAAATAATAGTTATCGTGTGTTTTAAACCATTTCCAAATCAAGCGTATATCATTAGATAAACTCAGTCTTTGCAACACTTCCTTAGCTACACAGTATTGAATATTTATTCAATGGATTGATATTCATTTTGCTAACATTGAATGTTGTGGTGGGTAGTGTATAGATCGTCTAATCTGAAAGCAATTCAAATCCAACAACCTATAAACCACCCACTACAACATTCAATACTGCATAGAAAGATGATTGATATTAGCTGGTTATAGTAAATATCCAATATCAAATAAGTACACGATGCATATAGATTGGTTGTCTAAACATTTTAAGTTCAGAATCTGACGATATAAGTCTGGGTGAAATCTCAATTTTATGTTGTTTAAATTGCATTTATGAATGTTTAAATGAATTCAGTGCCCTGAAAAATCTTTGGGGCACTTGGCTTATATAGGCTTAACGACTCAAATCTACATATCCAACAATTTTTCACCATATTTTGACCAAGATTAAATGGATAATATCCTTAGAAAAAAAAAACATAGAACCTTTAGACCAAGTCATATAGATCTCTTAGTCCTCTTCCTTCCCATGACATTTGTTAAATAATCCTCCAGCAACAATTATGTAATCTGGCGGTTATCACTACTTAACTAATTCACAACCGCCTAACTGTCCGCATATACCTATAAACAGAGAATCCGAGTTTTTAATAAATAAAAGAGTTTATTTCCTCCAATTTTCATCTCTGGGTTATGTGTTAAATGTGGAGTTTTATCTGGCCTGTGTACAGTGTTATCAAAACCATGTTTTTTTAAAACTCCATGTTATTTTGAGTGGTTGTGTGTATTTTGTGTCCCTGCATGAGAGGGAGTGAGAAGACGTGATACAACTCTGACATTCTAGAGTTGAAATCACTAGATATTGTGGCAACATTTCATACATCTGTCCAATGCATTGATTAAAGCCGAACAACAAATGCCTGAAGGCCCTCCAGCATCCAGTCACTGGGCTTGTTTATGGGAGCTGATGTGAGCAGTCTACAGAGCAGCCAAGGTCAAAGGTGTTGTGAGATTTTATTTTATTTTTCTTGTGCAAGTGAAATTTCATTTGCAAAGATTAGTTTACAATGCATTCATTAGTATCAATTGTGGGAGTAGTGCTCTCCGGACAAGAAAATTACCAAGAATGGTTTCGAAAAATAAAAAATACTCTTATTTTTAATGATTTATGGGAGGAAATTTGTGAAGGCAAGGATG
>ML796325.1:58717-75041 GCA_009831015.1 Picea engelmannii | reverse complement strand
GAGTTTTTAATAAATAAAAGAATTTATTTCCTCCAATTTTCATCTCTGCATTCTGTGTTAAATGTGGAGTTTTATCTGGCCTGTGTACAACATTTGCAGCACAGTCTTTTTTACAAGTCATCATGGAATGATATTTACTTGATATTTACTTAATGCGTCATCCTGACTTTGAAAACACAGTCAACGACATTATATATTTACAACATTAATAAAGAATCTTATTAATGTTTCATGGAATCACTGGCTTGATTATAATTAATAGGAAAAAATAAATATTTCCTTTTCACATTGCATTGATTTCAACATTAATTTCTTATATTTCCTTGTCAAAGAGCATTGATTTCAAAATAAGTCTTTTATATTTCTATTTTAAGATGTATTGATTTAACATATTCCTTTTTACAATGCATTAATTTCAGCATGTAACTACAAATGAATATAATATTATAGAGATAAAAGGGGATAAAAGGGTTTAAACCATCAATCATTGCAATATCAAATGCCATCATGTCTTCAATTAATCATGGTAATATCGAATGTCATCAGGTCTTCAATTAATGAGAAAATGAATAATGTCAACTTTCAAGATGTAAGAAGTCAAGTGCTGAAACAAAATAGGAGAAACAGAGAGATTGAGTCACAACAAATGATTGGTTATGATAGAGAAGGGATCGTGAAAGACAAAAAGTGCACAAAGAAAGTCATATTTAAGGGTAATTTTTTTCGATTATAGATTTTATCAACAATGAAGAACATAAGAATTGAAAAAAAATATGACAAAAACTTCAATCACATCATTGAAGAATAAAAAAACAAAAAAGACACATTCTCAAATAAATAAGAATACATTTAAAAAAACAACAATATAAAAGACTTTTGATATGATGAGGTAGATTAAACCCGTTGCCCATACCAGTAAAAAATGTCCAATAGATAGACCTATAAGGTTTGATGAAGAAGAAATTTAAACAAAACGTAATAGACATGCCATTGTTTTTCTTTAAAGATGCTTACAATAAATTAGCCCAAAATATTAAATAAGTATTTAACGATTGTTGTGAAAGAAAAAAAACAAAGTATGATTTCACTTTCACAAATCATAGAGTAGTGGATACATTATGATATAAGATTGAGCATGATCCATATTATTATGATAATTTATTTGGTTGATGTGCACACAACAACTAGTTAACCTATGAACAATTTTATTATTTTATTAGATATAAACAATGAGACAAAATTTGTAATGGTGGAAGTGATTTAGGTGTTATATGGTTTCTAAACATCTTTTTTTTGAAATCCTCCAAATGCATTAAGGAGATTGAATTTAGTTGAGCTTGGGAAAATAAACCTATAAGAGAGAAAACCCAAATGGTGAATAAACAACGTGATTAATTGGCATGGAATTGGTTCATCTACCATAGAAATGAGTATAACATTGATGGTGTTTTATACATGACATTTCCAACATGGTTATTTAAAGATGAAGCATATTGATTAGAGTTGAAATTTGTAATGGTGGAAGTGATTCAGGTCTCTATGACATGTTATATGGTTTTCAAACATCTTTTTCTTGAAATCCTCCAAATGCATTAAGGAGATTGAATTTAGTTGAGCTTGGGAAAATAAACCTACTCAAGAGAGAAAACCCAAATGGTGAATAAACAACGTGATTAATTGGCCTGGAATTGGTTCATCTACCGTAGAAATGAGTATAACATTTATGGTGTTTTATACATGAAATTTCCAACATGGTTTTTTAAAGATGAAGCATATTGGTTAGAGTTGTTGTTCAAAATATGCATCTTCATGAGTATGTGAATCATCTTCTCAAATAGTGATAATAGGTTTGTGAGGCAATATCACTTTAGATACTTTTTACTAAATATTATCATTTAAGCCATTCTACTCAAGGTTCCTCTATAGTTTTTGTTTAAAAAATATGCCATAACATTTAATGAGGTTCAAGAACAACCGCAAACTCTGCCAAAACCTCAACCTATAAATAGATTAATGAGATTTGGTAATGTACTAAGAGGTGAGTCACGCATATTGGAGAAAGTCTCATAAAGAGTTAAGCAACTTGATTTTGTAGATCAAGTATCCCACGATATTCTTCACATGGGGCGCAACAGATATGTAGTGGTCATATTTGAATAAAATAATTCCTAGTACTTTCCCTACAAATACATGAGAAGCAAGGAAATGAAAACATTGAAATGTAACTAACAATTCTCATATTGTAACCAATTATATGCATTCGGGACACACAATGTTTCAAGAAGAGATATTATTTCATTTTCATCATGGTGTTGAATGATGACATCATAGATCTCCACGTGTGAATGGATTTTGTGATTAAAATAAGCTCCCAATATGGACACTTTTAATTAGGAAGATCTTGTTCAAGCTAGAAATACAAAAGAATATTTCGATAGGTTTGTACATTCTTGAAGACATCAAAGAAATATCCAAGATAGATGAAATAATGATGAACACCCTTGCATAAAGGACATACAACAAATATTTCAATATAATCCAATGATGGATTATGAAGAACTTCTTAATCATGTTCAACATCAAAATAATGTGCAATGAGAAATATTTCCTTTAAAAGGAAGGTGAAGATTAGTATGTAAATATAAGGTATCATGGGGAGCTATGTGTCATGATGAAACCATGGTTGAAACTTTATGTCCATGAGGTTGGATAAAGAAGGTAAGAGACTAGATCAAATGATAAATTGAACATAGACAATTATTAAATGTTAATGATATGGAGATATAATACAGATTCAAAAATTGTTCTCTCCAAGTGTGTGGTCATTAATTACATAGAAAAATATGCATTATAAACTAAAAAGGGATCATAGTTTACTTTCCATGATATGTTGGCGTGTATCTTTTCTATTGTGAATCCAAATGAACCTGGAGCAAGAGAATACATGAGTTTGTTGTGCGAGATTATTGTTAGTAGGGTAATAGGAGCATGAAAGACATATCATTTTCTTTTAGAGCTTCATCTTGTGTAGTCATTGATTTGTGGCTTTAAATGTTGACACGAAGGTTTTGAAACCAGCGCAAGTTGATACATATAATGTTAACAATGATAACTCTCTTATCAATGTATATAACAAGGCTACATGGTAGCAAATACCTGTCGAAGTTTGAATACATGAAAACAATGCAAAAGAGTAATTCATAGTAAGAAATTAAAATGTTTTAAAAATAGTATAGATAATATATTGCTAATGGTATCTACAATTATATTCACATAGTAAGATATGAATATAAAATGAAAATGTTATTTAAATAAATTTGTAGTAAAAATATGAAATTTGTAGATTATTCAAACTTTAAATTTAATTTTATTTTGATTTAAAAAGAAGTTATAAATATTTATTTTGTCAATAGTAAGCTTTTTTTAATGAAACATTAAAAGTTTTTTCCACTCAAGTGCATGGATTGCAGGACGCAGTGACAGTATGTTTTTTAATAAAACATGAAACATTTTTTTTTTTTATTACTCTCGAGAGGGCGCAGTAAATGTGCAATAAGACCTCAATTTTATTTGCCAATAACATAACAAATAAATAAATATAAGTATTTTAAAAAATAATAATATTTAATATTTAATCTAAAACTATAGAAAAACTCAACACATTTTTGGTAAACAAAAGAAAATAAATAATTTTTTTTTATTATTTAGAAATTAATATAAATTAATTTATTACAATTAACTTTCATCAAAGGAAGTGAATATTACACTCCATGTTCCTTTGCTTTGATATATGGACAATGAAATGTAAGGAGCTAAAAACATAAAAAGAGATATTTAATATTATTTTAATATTATTGAATGTATCCACTTTTATCCATAAAAGTCTACAACATAATAAATAACATTACAATTGCATTGGAAGGAGTGAAGGCTGCAATAAGACTTTAAAGTCTTTGGCTAATAAGAGATGAGATAAATCACATTTAAAATTTTACTAAAAATATTATTTATCAAAACTTTGGTAAAACTTTGGTAAAATGGATACATATTTTATGGTCAACCATTGATTAATAGTTAGTCAACACTAACTCAATGCTATATACCATGCCTATCGGCAGGTATAATAAGAGACATGTGGATATGATCACCTTCCATGTATAGATGTTATGAGATCATGGTCATATGATAAACATTGTCATGATAGTAAATGGTTACATAGGAAGAATGAGGTTATTATATCCATGTCTCCTTGATATAACTTGGTTCATGCTTATGAAAATGACAAGTTCATGGAGTTTTGTACATCTGAGTTGGTATTGTACAAGTCATTTCTTAATTTTTGAGATATATATTATATACTATTATGAAAACTTTCAGTATATTCATTGTCATGTTGATTATAATTTAATATATCTAAGTGATCTATTTGAATCTAAAGACTAATAAGTTCCAAATGTGCAGGGAGATACTAGGAAGCATGAGTGGGAGATCATTTATGGGTTGTATAATAATAAAAATATTAATCTCAATGAGTTTAAACTGCTTGGACATAGGGATCGTGATGTTATATAAAATTGGAATTTTAATTTTGTAGATGAAGACACTTCCAATTGTGTAATGAATTTCATATCTCATTGTATGATAGGGGAATTCCATTGCTCCTCAATGATCGTGAAAATATGAGTTAATATAAGAGACCAGGGATAAGAAAATAAGAGCATATAATATTATCATTTTACACTATAGAGGAGGTGGTGACATAAAACCATTATGTATGATAATCCAATGAACTACAAGTACATGAAAGTCTTATTCTATTGGAGTTGTTAAACATATCCTTGAAATTGATTATCTTCCTAAGAAGATTCCCTTTTTTATTTTGGCACCTATTGGGATTGAAACGTTCAATATATTTCCAACGGTAGTTGATTCCACACTTCATATACCAATCAAGTACATAACAAATTCAAAAGGATTATGGTTAATTATCTTAAGGTGAAATGAATCATGTCATATATGTCCTTATAAATAAGAGGAGATTTATAGGGCATAATCCATTAGCAAAAATATTCTTAAATTCATCAAGCTTTTCCTCAAAACTCTACTATTCTTTTTCCAAGGTAGTCCCTATATTGGTTAGAGATTTGAGATAGTTTCCTCATGGTATGGATAAACCTATATATTCATGTGAAGGTCTTGCAAAACAAATATGAAACTTATTCACAATTGTTGTGACTATTGATACAACATTCAAGCAACATATACAAAGCCAAGATCATGAACATTTTCTCCATTTATGAATGAATGTTAGAGATGCGTTGTCAAATTGTAGAAGATTGGAAAGTATTGATGACTTGTACAAATACTTCCTTGGGTGGTTCTAAAAAATAATTACTTGATAAGTCCATGATGATGTCCATAATCAAAATATGCATTCTTTGAGATCCCTAGATCACCTTATTGCGTGTAGGGTTACTGCAAGATTAAAAAGGAATTGTTGTGTTAAAGCAAATGAGGAACAAATAGAATTTCATTTGCTTATTGCAATTGGATCTAAGGCATATGATATTTTTTAATCCTTGTACTATGTCAAATCCCTCAAGATCCAACAATATCCAAAACTATAAAAGTCTTTTCATTTACGAAAAGTTGATTTAATTTGTTACACGCATGCGCGCGCGCGCACGCGCACACACACACACACACAGATATGATGATGATGATTCCATCCACTAAGACCAAATTTGGTCTATCATACCTTAAGAAAATTGGTAAGGAATTACTTGGTTTGCTATAGAATTTTATTTCTACACTAGAAAAGATTGGAAAGAATCTTTCCCGAATATCCATTATTTTGAAGAGTCTAATCTGGACCTTTCTCCCAAAACTTCTATGAGGATCTGTGCAAAGGACTATCCATTTTTTCGTGCAACTTGTTAACATGTTAGGAAGGTTGGTATTACTGCAAATATTTTGAAAATGAGATCTAATGTGTATATATCCAGGGAAATTCTAACAAAAGTGTTTTTCATCCTCCACCTTCTTAGTATCACAAAGATGAAAAATTATTCTTCCCACTACATTTTAGGAATAGTCCAATGCTTTGTTTCACTATGGAGCTCATACGAGTTTGTTCTTATTTTAGCAATGTTGGTTATCTTCTTTAAGCTAGCTATAACCAATAGATACTTTTGATCTTCTATATTGGGGTTAATGACCTCTTTACAATATCTTATTTTGTATTTCTTTATCACACCACAATTCCTCCTTAAATTTATATGTAATAGTATTTTTAATGGTATTGATATTATGCAAACTGATATTTTTCTCTATTCTCCAATTATTTAACTAAGAATTGAATCTTTATGCCAACCCTCTCAAATCGAAGGTGACTTTAACTAGAATTTGAAGCAATCTTAGGATGTCTCTCATATTTCATGTTAGTTGTCTCATGCTCGTACATTAGGTATCTAATCATAGTAATGATATCAATGGAAGAAAGACCAACTTCTATGAGGAGGATAGAATAGGGTGTATTATTATTAATTTTGATACTATAAATTATAAAACACTTCTCGATTTGTTCAATCTTCCCCACTATTCTCTAGAGACACTGTAACCCCAAACTTCACATCCAAGATAGCAAGAGAAACAAGAGTCCTAAAGATGAGTTTATTTTTACCCACGCCTAGAAATCTAATTATTTATAGTTGTTTCAGACCAAAATATGATTTCCACCTTCAATTAATCATTATTTCAATGGTATAGTTCCAGTTAAGCTTGTAATGAAGTGAAACTCCAAAAAAATTGTATGAATTAACTTCTTCTAAGTTGTCATTGTCAAACAAAAAATTATCATAAGGGATCATTTTGTATTTGATATTCATAACCTCGTCAGTTTTCACTAACCCGTTGTAAAGAAAAATTCTTGTTAATTCTTAATTGTTTTTCGAGATCCAGGTAAACTAGTGCTATAACAACCCACTTCTTCCAAACATGCCTCTAACATGTCAATGTAAATGATAAAAAAGGTAGGGGACAAGCGACAACCTTGTTTAATTCATATATGATGATTATTTTATTTTGACCAACCATCAATGTTCTTAAACCTAGCAATAGAATTCTTGTGTAGCCTTATTGTGGAAACTCTCAACTCAAAAGGAACCTTTAACCCTTCTAATTTATTTCAAATATTATTCAATAAGAATCGTGTTAAAATATTTCCTAAAGTCAACAAAGAAACATAGGAGTTTGGTTTTATTATTGCAACATTCCTCTACAGTTATTCTATATGTAACTTGGTGGTCGATGATATATATATATATATAAAGGTCGAACCAAATATGGTTCTGAGGGATAGCTCAGTTGGTTTGACCCTTTTCAAGAATCCTGCAAAGATATGTTGTTTTTCGTGTGCAAGGATGCACTTAGATTTGATGAAATTAAACTCTTGATCAAGAGATTATAATCAACGTCAACTATCGGTCACATACTCTTGAGTGAGATTTTAAGACCTAAAATAATAGTAAATCAACTCTCAACCGAGAGCTTGAGAGTTAAAATAAACAATAAACCAACTCTCGACCAAGAGTTTGAGAGCTAAAAGCACATCAACTCTCGGTCAAGAGTTAGTTTTGAAAGTCTTGATTGAGAGATATATCTTGGTCAAAAGTGTCAAATTAACGTAAAAAATAATGCTTCCCGCATTTTTTTAAGGAAGTTTCAACTTCCATAAATGTTGACACCTGCAAATTCTACCAAACACATTTTGGACCTTCAACCATTAAATTTTTCATTGAATGTACTTTCTATCTATAAAAGATTTTTGAATTTTCATTGTGATTATCTATTGGTAATTTTTTTTCCAAAACTAATATATATGTAATTTTAATCATTTAAAATAGACAAAAAGGAAAATCTATGTGTACAAATTTATAGTAAAATATGTTGGAAAGAGTATTTTTTGTTTTTGTATTTTTTAGTATTACAATGAAAAATGTGCTAATAAAGCAATTAAATTTTTAATAAATTTAATTAAAAAATACGTTTTTTTTTTCTTTTGAGGTTCACGTCACAAAGCTTGCTATGTCCACAGTAATCCCCCCGAAATCCGAAAAACATAGGAGGGTCAAGAATTTTGAAAATATTAACTCACAAAGAGCAGCATGTCGCATAGATGAGAATCACACCCGAGTGGGGAGGAAAAAACTCCCCACCCAAACCAATTAAGCTACAACCAATTAACTAAAAAAAACTAAAAATACTACTTATAACTAAATAAATATAGAAAAATATGCAATCACTACTACATTCTATAGAGACTATGTTCATGAAAAAATATTAAATAAAAAGAATATTTTACACCAAATACATTGTGGCATGCATGGGACACTCATTATCTTTTTCTATAATTTTTAAGTATATATTGAAAATAAAAAGAAGTTTTGAGCTATTAAATAATAATAATAAAAAATTAAAAATTCAAACAAAAAGGTGAAAAAATGTTATAAACTTTTCTTTTTATTGCATATTGAAATTCTCAAAGTATATATGAGCTTTGAAATTCTCAAAGTATATATGAGCTTTGATGTCTTGTATTTTAAAAGCCTAGAAATTTTAAAATTTGTCTTTCCAAGAAACCAATAGAAAGTGTAACACATATGTGTCCTTTCGGTAAAGCATAATTCCTAGGGAGTTCATTATAAAATTTGTGTTTCCAAGAAACCAATAGAAAGTGTAACACATATGTGTGTCCTTTCGGTAAAGCATAATTCCTAGGGAGGTCATTATAGTAAACACAATTCATGTTTATTACGAGTCACAGAAATATTTCTACCATTATATATATAAGAATATATAGAATAATGTTTAATTGATAAGAATGATTGCAATGACCCGTACGATATGTACTTATATGCATGCACTAGTCACGAGGTAAGACGTATGTGCTTTGACATTTTATTAATCTACTTTTTATTATTTAATATTTAATATTATTATTATTATTATTATTATTACATTATTTTTTGGAATAATTTGTCTTCAAAGCATAATAAATTGGATTTTCTCTCGCCAAGAATGTTTTCTTGTTGAGGTTATTTTTGTCTTTGTTTAGTTGTAAGTATTTGATTTCATTCTTGTTTTGAATTTTGGTAAGGTCCTTTTGTATTGTTTGCATCATATTATGAAGTTTTTGAATCTAATTGTTTAATGTAAAACATGATGCTTCTTAGTAATATATTTTTCTTGTTTTTGTTGTTGTATGTTTATTGCTTTTTGTGTTTTTTTCATTAGTTGTAATTCATTTTTCTTGATAGTGGAATCTTTGACACCATACAATTTATAATGTTGATCTTTCCAACTTAACCCTGTGAATTTTTCTTCAAGGTTTGTGGTATAAGTGCCCAACTGCATCAACCATTTTGCACCTAGTACCATTTTTGTTTCTTCAAGTGGTAGAGCATAGAGACCTACTTGTAGTTCCATTTCTTGTATTCGAACTAAGAATTTATGACATCTTCCTACTTCTTTGACCTTTTTTTCATCAACGACCATAACAGTAAGGTCCTTAGTGGGGTACACAAAAAGGTTTAACTTTTTAGCAACAATGATGTATATACAATTATGAATATTGTTGGAATCCTTGAGTACCATTACATTTCTATCTCTGGTGACTCCTTTAAGATTCAAGGTCTTACATTTCCATTTCTATCCATGGTACTATGGGCTTGCTTTCTTTTTTCTTGAACCTATATTTTATCAACATTTTTAAGATGTGGTGGAATGTATTTGTAATCAATTGTTGTATTTGGTCTTTTGGAGTAATTGTTTCTATTTGAAGCACATCTTCTTCATTTTTATTTTGTTGGGCGCATGAGATTGAAGCTAATAATATTTTTGGCGATGGTTCATTTTCAATCATCGATATTATAATTTTAAATCTATTGGTTTGACTTGTTGTACCTTAATCTATTTCATGAATTGTGGTCAATGAATTTGTACTTTCGAGTAGATTTTCATACGTTTCAAGTTTTGAATTATACCCACTAATAAATTTGTTTGGTGAGTTCAAAATTCTTACTTCATTTTCTTCCACTATTTTCGAATACTATGGTGACTTGTCCTCAAATAGAATCCATTTCCTATTGTATTCATGACATACATCTTCCTCCTTTATTAATGTCAACCATGGTCTTTGGAAGTCTTTGATTAACTTGTAAACTTTGTCCCCAATTTTTTATTTATTTTTCACTAACTCTTTTTGTTATTTCTCAATTCTATCTAGAAATTTCATCGTGCTATTAGCTTCATCTTCATAATGATGAACATCTCCATGTGATTTGTCATTATTACCCATGTTGGTAAGATATATATATATATACACTTTAGTTTAATAAATTCCACCTATAAGGTAAGTCGACTTAGAATAAAAGGACAAGGCAAAGATAAATTAAATTAGTTTTATAAACCATGTTTTTTAATTTTTTAATAAGCCAACTTAGAATATGAAATATTAAAAGTAAAATAAAAAAAATTAATAAGACAACTTGGAATATGAAATGTCAAAATTTAAAAAATAAAAAATAAAATGGAAGTCACAACTTAAAGGAGTAAGCTAAAACTTCTACGAAATGGAGCCCGATGGGACGTCTCGGGCACCGGGCTCCATCCCGTAGAATGCCTAGTCGGTCGTCAACAAAAATACTGCCTAGCGTCCTGTTCTGCCTTTTCGTTGCCTAGCGCCCCATTCTGCCCAGGCCCCGTTCTACCCCTTCGCCACCCAAACCCAGTCCCGTCATTACTAGCCCCATATATTTGCAGCCCTGCTCAAGCTGTTCAAATGGGTGCTGATGAAAATTTGAAAATAGAAACAAACAAAGATCATTATATATTTATGGGAAACCCCAATCAAGGCACACCAGATCGCTATCACCACTACTGCTAAGGATTTTCCACTGGGATGAAGAGCCCTAGAAATTGGATGCCTATATATTTCTGGGAAACCCCACTCAATGCGCGCCAGATAGCTATTGCCACTATCGTTGAGGATTTTCCTCTGGGATGAAGAGCCCTGGAAATCAGATGCCGACGAGTTTTTCTCGTCGGAACTGGAGAAGGGCACACATGCTTGTCACGAGGAGGTTAAGAGATCAGTTCCTGAAAATCCCAAAGCGAGCAAAAGATGTGGATTTTGAAGGAATTTTTGTTTAGGAATGCCAGTGAGGAACGGGCCCAGAGTAAGGATAGGCTCTGGGGTTTGTCTATTTCCCCTGCAAAACAATCGAGAAGCATGAGAAATGTAAGTTGATGAAACCTGGTAAGAAAAATTCAAATTCCGGGAAAAAGCACCAGGAGGATTTCAATAGTTGCAAAGTAAATCCAGTTCAGGTAAGAGGCAGGAGAATGTGAAGAACTATATTGTGAATCCTCGATCTAGGGGAAGTTACCAGGAGGATTTCAATAGTTGCAATGTTAAATCCAGTTCAGGTAAGAGGAAGGAGAATGTGAAGAACTATACTCTAAATCCTCAATCTGGGGGAAGTTTTACCAAGCCTGGTAGGAAGATGCCCATTTCGCTTCATGAGCTCCATTATACTGGCAATAGGGCACAATCTTAGGAGTTGCAGAAAAAGGCGTTTTTGCTCGATAGAGAGGGTTTGATTGGGTGTTTTGGCTTCACTTATAAGGTTATATTGAAGCCCAAGACATGGTATTCAATCTCCTAGTCAATCCATTCATGGAAATATAACCTTAGAAGTGAAGCCCAAACACCCAATCAGACCATCTCTATCGAGCAAAAATGCCTTTTTCTGCAGCTCCTAATATTGTGCCCTATTGGCAATATAATGGAGCTCATGAAGCGAAATGGGAATATCCCTACCAAGCTTGGTAAAACTTTCCCCAGATCGAGGATTCACAATATAGTTCCTCACATTCTCCTACCTCTTACATGAACTGGATTTAACATTGGAACTATTGAAATCCTCCTGGTAACTTCCCCCGGATCGAGGATTCACAGTATAGTTCTTCACATTTTCCTGCCTCTTACCTGAATTGGATTTACTTTGCAACTATTGAAATCCTCCTGGTGCTTTTCCCCTGAATTTGAATTTTTCTCAGTGGGTTTCATCAGCTTACATTTCTCATGCTTCTCAATTGCTTTGCAAGGGAAATAGACAAACCCCAGAGCCTATCCTTGCTTTGGGCTCGTTCCTCACTGGCATTCCTAAACAAAAATTCCTTCAAACTCCACATCTTTTGCTCACTTTGGGATTTTTAGGAACCGATCTCTTGACCTCCTTGTGATAAGAATGTGTTCCCTTCTCCAGTTCCGACGAGAAAAACTCGTCAGCATCCGATTTCCAGGGCTCTTCATCCCAGAGGAAAATCCTTAGCGACAACGACGATAACTATCTGGCGCGCATTGAGTGGGGTTTCCTAGAAATATATAGGCATCCAATTCATAGGGCTCTTCATCCCAGTGGAAAATCCTCAGCAGCAGTGGCGATAGCGATCTGGTGTGCTTGACTATGGTTTCCCAGAAATATATAATGATCTTTGTTTGCTTCCGTTTTCGGATTTCATCAGCACTCATTTGAATAGCTTGAGCAGGGTTGCAGATATATGGGGCTAGTAGTGACGGGACTGGGCGTTGGGCAGTGGAGGGGCGGAACGGGGCCCGAGCAGAAAGTGGTGTTGGGCAGCAGAGGGGCGGAACGGTGCGTTGGGCGGTGGAGGGGTATTTTTGTTGACATTCGACTGGGCGTTCTATGGGATGGAGCCCGGTGCTCAAGACGTCCCATCGAGCTCCATTTCGTAGAAGATTTAGCTTACTCCCAACTTAAATAAGGGATGTATTGATTGTGACGTGGGTGAATGTGTACATCTCGTATGATGAAAAGGAAACAACAATTAGTTTGTACATTGGATTTGACAATGCCAATGAGAAAGTCATACAACAACGATTTTAATTAAATTGCAGTTGGTACCTGTATGGTGAACCAGAACAACAGATTTGCATTAATGAGTGGATGAAATTTAGTGGTTATTGGAATCTACGGATCGTACATAATTGGTAGTTATGATTGGCTGATTGTAATGTAGTTGTATGGAACAAAAATTTGAGGGTTATGTGTAATTAACTCAAAGTTGGCCAAGTCAATGGCTCTAATACCAAACAGTGGTAAGCAAAATTTTGTGAATAGTGTTTGATAAATAATAATCGATAAAATGACAAGAATGATTACAATGAAGAATTCACTCGATATAAAGAGGTCCTTTCAACTTTTATTAATTTTCTTATTATTTTTATTATTAAGGAGTGTTGTTTAATTGTTTTACATTTTGGTCCTAAATCTTCACGAAATCACAATTTTTTGTTGTTTAAATTGCATTTTTAAATCCCTTCAACTTGTTAAGAAACCCTTGGGGCACTTGGATTATACAAATTAACCACTCAAATCTACAGATCTAATAAATTCTCGCCAGATTTCGGACAAAATTAAACAGAAAATATCGTCGGAAAAGCATTAAAATCTAGAACAATTAGACTACATATTTTCCTACGGAGCATTGTAATTAATACTATCCTCTATTATTATTATTACAGACATAAGATCCATTCTATCGAGACTTGCAGTTAATACTATCCTCTACAGGAGACTGAGAGAAGGTTTTGATTCGGCCAACCCATATATAGAAAAAGCAATAACCTTTAAAATGAGGTCTCTATATAAGGAGCACCTTTGGACATGCTCTCTAAGAAATTTTACCTATCATTAGGTATGTGTAACACCCTATTTTTAATCCCCTTAATTAAATTGTAAATAATTATGCTTAGTGATGATTTTATCTAAGCATAAAGACATTATTGTTATGACATGGCATATGAACAATGTAATTGTATTATTGTTTAATAAAAGAAATCCAAACAGTTGACTTAAGGCTAGATCACAAGTAATAGTCATGATACCACTAAAGGGATTAGTGAGGGGGCATAGAGGGGATTCATCGTTGCTAAGGACCCCAAGCCACCTTGTTGAATTATTTTGGGGGACATAACCATTATTTCCCTCTAGCTTAAAGTTGAAGCCAATCATTTATTGAAGTATGGTTGAGCAGTTGAGAAAGTACCTTCCACATAAATGCACGGGGGTAATGGACCAATACGTCCATGGAAAATTGTAGACTTTCCAGTTGCATGGGAGACAACTGGAGAAACTTCAAGAGGGAAATGATGGGTGCACTGGGGGTGATAAATAGGAGAGCAGAGCAGCGCATGGGTGTGTGTTGAAGAAGACAGTCTTGGTCTAAACAATTAAAGAGACGATGATGAGTAGGGAATGCTCAAAGTTGTGGAAGAACCCACAAGCGAAGCAAACAGACAAGAATCGGAGCAAGAGTATTTGTGTGTGGTTGGTCTGAAAAACAAACTCGACTTGAGTTGAGAGGGCCACGAGATTGGTTCTTGTTGGACAAAAACCGACACTAGAAGGGTAGGGCGTTGAGGCATTTTTTTAGCAGTGAAGGGACTCTCTTTTGCAGAGGAAATTCTGTTGAAAATGCATCTGATAACCTATAGAGTCTCTGGGCAAGGTGGGTGTAAGGGTTTTCAACCAGTGGTTGTGTGAAGGATAATGACCTTCACTTTTCCAATTGATATAAGAGCCTAAGAAGATTCGCTGGTGACATCACGGCTTGCACGGGGGTGCCAGATTGTAGAGACTTGGTGCATATGAGCCTATGGTTGGATGGAAATGCACCCACCCTCAATTAGTTGCTCGGTCAAAAATTTATAAATAGATAAGTGCATATGTATGCTCAATTGGTTTGGAAAATAATTAATTCAAATGAGTCCTTTTTATTTTCATGTATGGTCTTATGCTTGTTCAAATTGTATGAGTTATTATGCTTGTGTGAATTATGGTCTTGTATGGTTTATGATGAGAATTATGATCAGTTGGCTTGACCAACATTTTTTGAAAAGATAAGTCTTACTTATATTACTCTATTTGTTCAATTATTTGAATGAAATTTTATGAATGAAATAGGCATGTACTGCATTTATGCTATAGCATGGACTGGGGAATTGACTTAGTAATTCCTTGAATGTTGGATAACCACTCTTGTTGGTTATCTTCTTTTGAATAAATATGTAGACAAATTCTAATTCATGGCTTGAAATCCTGAGAAGTCAGGGAAAACTTAAGGCAGAGTATGTTTATTGGTTTAGAGAGAGCTGAAATGAATGTTTGGTTTGTGTGTATATATTCCAAGACTTGCACTCGTAGGAAGTTTTAAATTTATTTGAGTCCTAGTTCCTTGTGTAGGCCACAACTTGGTTATGCCTTGATTGAATGTAGCAATCTTCTTGTTGATATTTCTTGGATTGCAAGAATGTTAGGCCAGTAGACCTGGATTTTGCATGAGCTCCAGGGTTATTTTCCTGGAAAATTGTCTTACATTAGATGCCTGAACGGTTTAGGATTGACACCTGTGACTTCTTATGAAGTTGGTGTTGTGACTAAGTAAAGTTGAGCAAGGAGGTTGTGACTTTGGTATATGTGCATTTATGGAAGTCGCCCACTTTCGTATGTGCATATGCAGAAATCGACCACTTCTATAAATGTGCATATACGGAAGTCGACCACTTTTGTATGCGCATATGTGGAAACCGACCACTTATGTATGCGCATATGCGGAAGCCAACCACTTTTGCATGGCTTCCTTAGATGTGTTGATTGGCGTATATGTGCATATACATATGTCAGAAACTTTTGTATATGCGCATATATGGAAGTCATATTTCATATATGTGTATATACAGAATCCAACCACTTATGTATATGCACAAATACAGAAGTCGACCACTTTCGTATATGCACATATATGTAGGTGGTCGAATTTTGTATATCTTTTGTATATGCACAAATACAGAAGTTGGTCACTTTTGTATATGCACATATATGTAGGTGGTCATCTTTTGTATATGTGCACATATATAATATGGCTTCCATATATGCACATATATGGAAGTGGCTGACATTCGTATATGGTGTTGAATAAACCGATGGATCTACGCTTTCCTTGCCATTTGTTTTTTTTTCTAATGACTATATGTTAGGAAAGGAGTTTAGGACTCCTCCTAAGCTCATATGTGTTGCTTTTCAGTGAATTATTTGTCAAGTAGAATAATATTATGGTGTCCATGGTTCAGAAGATCATTTGTATGCCTGAAACCTATTAAATCCCCCTATTGTTTGGCTCCCTAGTCACCCCTAGATTATAACCCAACGTCCTTTTATTTTGTTTGAAATAAATTGCA
>ML796325.1:17940-58629 GCA_009831015.1 Picea engelmannii | reverse complement strand
GCCCACCCCCCTCCTTGGCCTAGAGTGGTGCAAGGTGCTCCTATACATTATGCCCCCACATTTGGTCACCATGTGAGAGGGAACAACTTGGGGGACACCAAGTTGTACAAGTCAATATATCCAATTTTATACTCAAAAAGTACCAAAATAGATGAAAACTTATATAGTGATCCATTTTGGATCATGCACCCCAACCAATTTTGAATATTATTTTGTTCTAGTAGTAGATTGTTTCAACTTTGCATCGCAATTACATTATAGTTGATGGCATGCACACAAATTAATGTTCAAAGTTTGAAGTGTGTAATAGAGATGATGAATGTTTTAAAAATCCAGCTTAGAGTTATCAAATGTTTTCCTTCATGACTACCCAACTCAACACACTATTTATTTTTGTTCAAATTTAATTGGCATTGTTTTGTGTTTACTTCAATGTTGCAATCACTGGAGATTCAACAAAATTCAATTATATTTTATCTTTGCAAATGAGTTCTTGTATTGAGACAACATTTGGTTCTAGTTTTGATTATGCATTACGACCCCTTTAGCTTCAACAATTTCATGTTGCATATATCAATTCGTTTATGATTTCCAACTTCTTGTGCCAACTCCTTCACATCATTTATAGCATTTTTCTACCACAACAATACTTCAAGACTCCTTTCTTCGCTTCATTCTTTTTAGAGCCAGATAGTGTCAAGACACACGTGTTTTAGGACAATATCATTTAAGGGATGAATATTGTTGAGTTGGGATGTTTGCACTAGAGTTGAAGGCCCTTCACGCCCTTGATTTATGGATCTTGTTATGTATTTTATCTATTGATTGTGTGTACATGTTCTTTCTATGAACAATTTTAGGATTATATTTTGTACTTAAGCATGTTTGGGGGCCTACATGTGGACCCAAATTATATGATAATGTCTTAATGAGATTATATTTATTGGATGTTATTGCATAGAAACACGTAATTGAGTGAGAGATTTATATCACATTATAAATAACTATAATACAATAAGATCTTTATTATATTTTTTATAACGAGTGGTATTTATCTCTTATGTACATTAGATTGAGTTTTTTATATTCTTAACTTCGGGAAGTTATTTGATTAATGTTTTGATTTAATGCACATATCTATTATAGTGTTTAAATTAAGTTATGGTTATAATTTATGCCCTAGTTATATTTTCATACACTATATTTATTAATGTTTCTTATTATATTTAGTTAAAGGATACTACCCATAACAAGTCAAAAGAAGTTAAGGAAAAAAAAGAAGCAGCTTCCAAAACCAAAAACTCAAGAAGAACACAAATAGTTAATTAGAAAAACTTTAACAATAAGACATGAAAAAAACATATTCTCAACTTGGAAACATTATGACCAAAGACTCATAATAATAAACAAAACATCCACAAAATGGAATTGTATCTTGACACCCCATTACTAAGAAAGCCTCTAATCAAAATATCAAATCTTCATCTACATTTGAATCGAATATTTACTACATTTTCATCATCATTTGAATAGAATCTTTGTCTACATTTTCATCATCATTTGAATAGGCAACATCATGTAATTGTCAAGGATTTCTTAGAGATGTTCAAAGATTATTTTATGATAGATGCATGTTCAAGATTGTCAATGATTTCTTAGAGATGTCTAAATTGTAAGATAGATGCATGTTGAAGAACAATGATGTATAAATAGAATTTTTCCATAATCATACTACTTGGTACTTGGTTTTTTCTTGTGCAAATTTTTTAGGATGTTTCCTTTAAACTTTTTAATCATTCTCAAGGGAAAATGTCCAATAACAATAGGGTTAAGAACTATGTCATTGTTATTCCTTATGAAAATATAGAAACTCTATTATTCTAGTGGACCAAAAATAATTCATACTCGATGTGCACTTCATAAAAATTTTAAAAGATTACTTGAAGGAAGCACCACAACCTCTAACGATTAAACTTATCTGGCACGATATACCCATAGTTATTGTTCTTCATAAAAAATTTAAAAGATTACTTGCACAAAACACCACGACCTCTAAGGATTAAACTTATATGTCACGAATACCCATAGTCATTGTTTGTGGGAGAAGAGATCTCTAAGGGCATCACACGAATACTAAAGTTTACAAAGGTATACATACCTACCCCTATGGATTCGTCCAAAGAGAAAACACGTGTTCTTAACCATTAAGCCCACTCAAGTAGGTTGTATGTATATATTTATATAATATTTGTAATATTCTATTTATGTTTAAATTTGATATACTCTTGATATAAAGAAATAAAAAATATATATCAAATTTAAACTTAAATAAAAATATTATAAGTATGATATACAATAATAATAATAACATATTTATATTTATATTTATATATAAATCTCATATACTCTTTATTTTTATATAATAGTTTTTATATTCAGTGAGGGGGTAGGGTATGTATACCTCCGTAGATTTTTTTTTTAACCATAGCAAAAGAAATAACCTTTAAAATGAGGTCTCTCTATAAGGAGCACCTTTGGACATGCTCTCCAAGAAATTTTACATATCATTTGGTATGTGTAACACCATATTTTTAATCCCCTAAATTCTATTGTAAATAATTATGCTTAGTGACGATTTTATCTCAGAATAAAGACATTATTGTTATGCCATGGCATATGAATAATGTAATTGTATTATTGTTTAATAAAAGAAATCCAAACAGTTGATTGAAGGTTGGAGCACAATTACTAGTCATGATACCACTAAAGGGATTATGGAGGGGGCATAGAGGGGATTCGTTCTTAAGGACCCCAAGCCACCTTGTTGAATTATTTTGGGGACATAACCAGTATCTCCCTTTAGCTTAAAGTTGAATCCAATCATTTATTGAAGTATGGTTGAGCAGTTGAGAAAGTATCTCCCACATAAATGCATGGGATTAATGGACAAGTACATCCATGAAAAATTGTAGACTGCCCAGTTACATGGGAGAGAGCTCGAGAAACTTCGACATAGAAATGATGGGTGCACGGGGGGTGAGAAATAGAAGAGCAGAGCAATGCATGGGTGTGTGTTGAAGACGACAATCTTGGTCTAAACAATTAAAGAGACAATGATGAGTAGGGAATGTTGAGAGTTGTGGAAGAACCCACGAGTGAAGAAAACAGACAAGAATTAGAGCAAGAGTATTTGTGTGTGGTTGGTCTGAAAAACAAACTTGACTTGAACTGAGAGGGCCACGAAATTGGTTCTTGTTGGATAGAAACCGACACTAGAAGGGTAGGGCATTGAGGCATTGTTTTAGCAGTGAAGGGACTCTCTTTTGAAGAGTAAATTCAACTGAATATGGATATGATAAAACTCGTAGAGTCTCTGGGCAAGGTGAGTGTAAGGGTTTTCAACCAATGGTTGTGTGAAGGAGAATGACCTTCACTTTTCCAATTGATCTAAGAGCCTAAGAAGATTCCATGGTGGCATCATGGATTGCACGGGGGTGGCCAAATTGTAGAGACCTAGTGCATATGAGCCTATGGTTGGATGGAAATGCACCCACCCTCAGTCAGTTGCTCGATCAACAATTAATAAATAGATAAGTGCATATGTATGCTCAATTGGTTTGGAAAATAATTAATAAAAATGAGTCCTTTTTATTTTCATGTATGGTCTTATGCTTATTCAAATTGTATGAGTTACTATGCTTGTGTGAATTATGGACTTGTATGGTTTATGATGAGAATTATGATCAGTTGGCTTGACCAACATTTTTTGAAAAGATAAGTCTTACTTATACTCTACTTGTTCAATTATTTGAATGAAATTTTCTAAATGAAATAGGCATGTACTGCATTTATGCTATAACATGGAATGGGGAATTGACTTAGTAATTCCTTGAATGTTGGATAACCACTCTTGTTCGTTATAATCTTTTGAATAAATATGTAGACAGATTGTAAATCATGGCTTGAAATCCTTAGAAGTCATGGAAAATTTAAGGAAGAGTATGGTTACTGGTTTAGAGAGAAATGAAATGAATGCTTGATCTGTGTGTGTGTATTCCAAGCCTTGCACTCGTAGGAAGTTTTAAATTTCTTTGAGTCATAGTTCCTTGTCCAGGCCACAACTTGGTTATGCCTTGATTGAAAGTGGCGAGCTTCTTGATGATATTTGTTGGATTGCAAGAACGTTAGGCCAGTAAGCCTGGATTTTGCATGAGTGATGAACCCCCATTTTGGCATCTTTTTGTTCCCTATCTCCTATAAATACACATGCATTTCCCCTCCTTTTATGTTTTCCACATACTTATCTTTATAAATTTCCACCTTTATTACAGGTATTACTATTTCCACATAATCTTCTTGATTTTTGTTCATAAATTAGAATTAGAGTGAACTTTAGAACATATTTGAATTATTAAATATGTGTGGTTTTCAATAACATTAACTATGGCTACAGAATGCAAGGCTCTAGGTTCTAGCTACATAATGCAAGGTTCCAAGTTCATACGGAGATGTGTATCGATGCAGGGCAAATTATGGAGATATATAAAGAGGATATTTTAAGAAGATATATTTACAGCACAACAACCACATTCTATTTTTTGCATATACATATCAGCACCTACACAGTACAATATGATTTGAATGGGCAGCTTACATATAGACAAGTGGCAGGGCTGATGGTTATCAACGTGGAGGCTACATAACCGTGAGCAGTAAATAAGATGCTCAACATCTTTACTTCATCGCATGTGGTAAATCTAAAACAGGAACATGCATAACAGTCTACTCAATGCATCCAAGAAGTGAACAGCCAGTGGATACGTGGATGGATTAGGCACCAGTTTGTTTTAACAATTTTTCCTAGAATCTAGGGGATTGGCGCTCTGCACAGAGCTATTTTTAGCCAAGAATTTTTGTATATATATGTATTCTCGGTTGAGAAAAGACGATTAGTATGTGATACATATCAAACATTCAGCTGAGCGTATACTTTCTTGAATTTCCAGATTTCTGATATATATATGCATATTTTATGTTGTACGTGATCATTTCCTATTGGTAATTAGTGAAGTGTGAATATGGGAGTACCGTGAGCAAGGGCTCACTCATAGGTACAATCCGTATTATTTCCTTGCTGATTATATCTTTTGTTGTTGGTTAAAATCATGCATGATAAGTTAGATATATATGTTGATCAGATTACTAGTTTCTGAAATTTATTTTATAGTTTGTTGAGTAATGGCTATATGTTGCATAATGGCCATGGACATCTGTTGAATAATGACAGCTAAATACTATCAGGGTGAATAGATTACATCCAACATCTAAAATCAAATCTATTGTTACTCGAACACCTTATGGTTAAACTCTAAGTATGTGTAGATAAATCTGGGTATGTGTAACAAAGTGTAGGTAAAAGGATCTACCATCATAACAAGCTTTGGCATCATCCATAGAGCTGAGGACAGGGATCATTAAGTACTTTACCCTTGTTGTTACAACATCGTAATTTTTGAGTTTTATAGACCTTAGCATTTCTTTTTATACATATGCATAGTTGCTATAGAATCACAGTTCTCATAAATCCCAGTCAAGTGAATATTCAAAGATTAAGTTTATGATATTTCAGAGAGCTTAGTTTTTAGAGATACCACCATAAGACTGAAAGGATCAGGGTTTTGTGACTCATTTCTTTCATAATCATAGTTACAGTAAGCTAGTCCTCTTTTCTGTGCAAATTGCACAGAGTGCCTCATAAGCACATAATGAGCCCTGGGTTGACAAATGAGTGATAGAGTGTAGAGTGACACCAAATAATTGGGAATCATATTTTTACCTCGTCATTTTGGCATCGTTGCCAGGGAGGCACTCAATAAATTAGGACTTTAGCCTTAGGATCACTATAGGAGCAATACCAGGCTGAAGGGAAACCTTAGGGAGTTCACCACTACCCACGTATATTCCTTGCCCAGGATATTGTCCTTACCAATTATCACAGGATGCATGACTCGAGGCACTAAGAAACCTCATGGACGTGGTGCAGGGACCACCCGTGACACTAATAAACAGGCCAGTAAAAGTGAAGAAAAACAAGACCCTACAAAAACCCCAAGTACTCATCGTTACTCAAAAATAACATCCAACAATCTGGAAGAGCCTCCTGAAATAGACTCGACTACTGGGTTAATCATAGAGTCACCTTCTCCTAAATCTCCCAGAAACCAGGACCATCCTATTGAAGGCTCTGAATCAGAAGGACATAGTAACCCCATTAAAGAGCCAGAAAACTCTATCGCCTCTGAAGAATCCTTGTGGGGGGAAAGACTCTTAAACATGGATGAAGAAATGGAAACACCAAAGAAGAAAGAACCAATTACATTTGAGTTTCCTATTAAAGAGACTGAGGGCATACTTCAAATGAAAAACATTCCACCCTCTGCTTTACCGAATTTTCGTGGATTGCCTAGCGAGGACCCAAATACCTTCCTCTTCGAATTTGATGTCCTTTGCCGAAGTTATGACTATTATTCTGATGCCCATAAACTTAAATTGTTTCCTGCCACCTTGAAAGAAGCAACTCTTCGCTGGTTCATGGGACTCGGAGGAAATTCTATCAAAACCTGGGACAAAATGAAACAAATATTTCTCCAGAAGTACTAGGATTACTGCAAGGTAAGGGATATATGAGAATAAATTTTTAGAATGACACAGAAGGAGGAAGAAACCCTCGAAGATTACGTAGAAAGATTTCAATACAACTTACAAAGGACCAAGCAAAACACACTTGATCCCGAAACACTACGTATTGTCTTCCTAAGAGGAATTAAGGACGATTGTATGGATGCATTAAATCTCATGGGGGGCAGGGATATCTCCCAGATGACCTATAATGATATCTGTGAATTGTGTAAACGCTATTCACAAGGTATTACTAAGTCTGGGAAAAGCCCCCGCGATCTAGTCTCTAGGGTCACAAAGCCGTCAGGAGGAGGAGTTACCAGAACTGAAATAGGAAACATGTTGGAAAACTTTAAAACTGATATCCTTAGTTTGTTTAGTTCCCAGTTGGATACCTTTCAAGCAAAGAAAAAGAAAGAGGAATCTGACCTAGCATTGGTCGTCTTTTGTTCTAGATGTAGAAAGAAACACCCCCTGAGGGAGTGTCCTCTGGATAACATAGAAATATGTGGTATCTGCGAACAAAATCACGATACTAAGAATTGACCTTCCCTGCATGAACTAAAGGAAATATACCAAGGGGCCACTAGGGAGACAAAGAAAATCTGTTTTATGGCCCAAAAACGACCATGGCCACCCAAGGCACCAAGCATGACACAAGAGCAATCCCAATTTCCTCCATACTATACTCAGTATCAGTATCCACAACAAAATTGGTATGCTTCCATGCCTTGGAAACAAGGGCAACCCCAAATGTAGAATCAGCCTTGGCAACAAGGCTGGAGAGGGCCAAGTCTTCAACAGCCTACTCCCCAAACACACCCCCCAATTCAACACCAAAAACAACTACAATTACCATCCAACCAACCTCCTCCAAGACCTACACAATTACTGGCCCAACCAATACCAAATCCAAATAATAAAGTAGCTCAACCCGGCTGCAACGTTGAACTACCCTTCTTTCCAACATACATCATTTCTCCTATGGAATTCCAAAACATACATCTACGATCGGGAAGAGTGATTCAGGATCAGACCTCACCTATCATCCAAGAACAGGATGATGAGGAGAACCCCTCCAAGTTAGAAAACCAGGAAGCCAATACCCCCAAGGAGAAGCAAAATATCCCTCAGAAGAACTCCAATGAGCAGGAATTACTCGCAGAACCACCTTATCCGGAAAGGCTAAATATAGAAAAGGCCCCTGCACAACCGGAATTTGACCTTTTGGGAGAACTCCAAAACGTATGTGTAAAAATTCTCCTGTTTCAAGCTATCAAGGATGTTCCAATCTATGTTAAAGCTATTCGGGAACTCTGCCTAAAGAAACCAGGAAGGAAGAAGAAAGACCCAGAACTGTTCATGTCATAGGAAAGTTAGCGGATCTAATGCTAGGGAAAGTATTTATGGCCAAATACATGGACCCAGGAAGTCCGGTAGTCAAATTCCACATCAATAACATTTCCATTGCACACACTTTAGTGGACTTAGGGGCAGCCATCAACGTAATGACTAAAGAAACCATGGAGAAAATTCAGCTGCCTGGTCTTCGACCAACCCCTACAGTCCTTCAATTAGCAGATAGATCCACAGTAAAACCTGAGGGGATGCTGGAAGATGTAATTGTTTCTGTAGACTCGTGGGAATATCTAGCTGACTTTATGGTCCTACAACCAAAGGCCAACCTAGGGGGATATCCATTGATTCTGGGGAGACCCTGGTTGGCCACTGTTGATGCATATACTAGCTGCAGATCAGGTAATATGACAAATCTCCCATGGAAACTCCACTAAAAAGCTGACCCTCTATCCTCCTACTAAACCTTCCCTTGACCTAGAGAATTCTCCTTGGGCCAAAGATAGCGATGAAGAACCCGCACAGCCTCTGTTACCCCTTGACCAAGCATCAACATTTAAACAAGCTACTGAAGATGATTTGATCTGTACGTATTTAGCACATCCTCACATAGCCAGTCATCCAACCTTGGAGCACATCCTTGGAGAGAAGTTCCAGGAAGTCTATTCACCAATTGAACCAACACAAATACTAGATGAATTGGTTCCTATAGAGGCTACCCCTGGGAACCAAAGCTTAGTTGTTGAAATCCATCCAGGAAAGACCTTGAATATCAATGCTAAGCTAGATTCTTGTCAACAAAAGAAGCTCATAGAAATACTAAGAAAACACAATTCCACCTTCGCTTGGGACTATACTGACATGAAAGGGATCCACCCTAATATATGTACCCATCATATCTATCTTAAGGAGGATTCCCGACCTATTCGACAACCTCAGCGGAGGATGAACCCCTCTCTGAAGGACATAGTCAAGGGGGAGCTCCAAAAGCTCCTTGACGTAAATTTCATTTACCAAATCTCCGATAGAAAATGGGTTTCGCCCTTGGTTATTGTGTCGAAGAAGAATGGAAAGTGGTTTATTTGTGTTGACTACAAGAAGTTGAATAAGGCCACTTTGAAAGATTACTTCCCATTACCATTCATTGATCAAGTCTTAGATACCTTGGCAGGGAAAAAGTACTTTTCTTTTCTTGACGGGTTTAGTGGATATAATCAGATACAGATCACCCCTACGGATCAAGAGAAGACCACTTTTACATGCCCATGGGGAACCTATGCTTACCGAGTGCTTCCATTTGGGCTATGCAATGCTCCCGCTACATTTCAGAGGGTTGTCTTAGGGATATTCTCAGATTTGACCAACGATTGTGTAGAAATCTGTATGGATGATTTTACTGTGTATGGAGATACCTTTCAAGAAGCTATAGAAAATTTAGAAAAGGTCTTGATGAGATGCCAAGAAACCAACCTCTCTCTTAGCCATGAGAAATGCCATATGCTTTGTACTGAGGGGGTTGTGCTAGGACACCACATATCACCTACAGGGATCCAGGTAGATCCTGCTAAGATCAAAGTCATTCGTGACCTTCCAGTTCCCACAACTCAGAAAGACGTCCATAGTTTTTTAGGACACGTAGGATATTATCGAAGATTCATCGAAAATTTTACAAAGATAGCATCCCCCCTATTTTCATTACTCACAAAAGCTACGAAATTTTCCTGAAATGATCAATGTCAGACCGCATTTGAAACCTTAAAAGAAAGGTTATCCATTGCACCTATTTTTCGTGGCCCCAACTGAACCATACCCTTTCATATCTCTACAGATGCTTCAGATACATCCATTGGAGTTGTTCTCGGATAGAAAGAGGAACAACGTATGTATGTTATCTACTACATCAGTAAAAATCTTACCCCTGCTGAAAAGAACTATACCATGACCAAAAAAGAATTCCTTGCTATCGTATATGCTATTAACAAATTTCGGCATTACATCACTAGTTATTCGGTCTTCGTACATACTGATCACTCTGCCATTCGTTATATTATGAACAAATCCATCACCAATGGCAGAGTAACTAGGTGGTTTCTCTTACTCCAAGAGTTCGACATTTCAATCATTGATAGACTAGGGAAGGAAAATGTCGTCGTTGACTTTCTCTCTTGTCTCACCAACGACGGAGAAACCATTCCAGTGGAAGATAACTTCCTCGATGAACACTTATTTTCTTTATCTACTAATACACCTTGGTTTGTAGATGTCGCTAACTACTTGGTTGCAGGTAGACTCCCGCAACATCTCTCCCCAAAAGAACGTCAAAGGGTTATCCGGCAAAGCGCAACATATTCTTGGATCAAAGGATATCTCTTCCGTACCAGACATGATCATATTATACGACGTTGTGTTCGAGAAGACGAGATGTATGACATCTTAAAAGCATGCCATGATGAACCTTGCGGAGGTCACTTCACAGATAAAAGAACTGCAAATAAAGTACTGCACTTGGGGTATTATTGGCCAACCATCTTTAGGGACACCAAGCAGTACGCCAGGAGTTGCGACAAGTGTCAAAGAATGGGACGACCCATGAAGTCAGATGAGATGCCACTTCAACCTCAGCTTCAAATAGAACCCTTCGAGAAGTGGGCCCTAGATTTTGTGGGACCTATTAACCCACCATAAAAGGAGAAGGTGGACATTCTAGTATGTACAGACTACGTAACCAAATGGGTCGAAGCCAAAGCACTTCCAAAGGCCACAAAGGACGCAGTGGCTAACTTCTTATACGAAGATATATTCGTCCACTTTGGGGTTCCCCAGGAGATCGTCACTGATCAAGGAGCCCAGTTTACTTCATGACTCATCGATTCCATCATCGAGCAATTCAAGATTAAGCACCGGATGTAAACTTCATACCATCCTCAAGCAAATGGACAGGTAGAAGAAACAAACCGAGTGTTAGAAGCTATTCTAACTAAAACAGTCCAGCATCATCATAAAGATTGGGTTGACAGGCTCCCAGAGGCCCTATGGGCCTACAAAACCACCTGGAGGAACACCATGGAGTTTACTCCTTACGAATTAGTGTATGGAAAGCGTGTGGTTCTCCCCATCGAGTTCAAGATCAAAAAACTGAGAATTGCACTACAAGTGGGTTTGGATCTCTCAGAAGCCCAACAGCATAGGCTTGAGCAGATTAACGAGCTTGATGAGATTCACCAAGCTGCAAGACATCAAACTACTCTAGTTCAACAACAGAGAGCTAAATGGCACGATGAATTCATCAAAAAAAAGAAATTTAAAGTGGAGGATTGGGCCCTCCTGTTTGATTCATGGTATAAGGATTTTAAAGGAAAATTCCACACTCGATGGCTCGGACCATACGAGGTAGATACAGTGTATGAGAATGGCTCTATTAAACTCCGTACTATTGACGAAGCAAGGACATCACTCATGGAAAATGGCCATCGACTGAGGCTATATCAGAAGCCCAAGACCAAGGAGGAATTCATTCAGGAAGTAGTAAAACATAATGACTTCAATATAATGGGCACAGTGGCATCGCCACCTGTGCCCACTATTCCGTAATCTATTTTTACATTGATCAAACCTCAAAAAAAAAAAAAAAGATAATAAAGATCTGGCAGTGAAAACCTGGCCTCAGGCACTGTCGGCACCAATGATATTGGAAAACCAATTTCTGGCCAATATCACTTAGTTAAAAAAAATCGGTTGTGAAAACCCCTTAGGGCCAACGGAACGAACTCTTGTTTGAAAACTGGATCACCGGCGGACAAGGTTTGTTATATNATATATATATATATATATATATATATATATATATATATATATATATATATATAATAATAAATAAATAAATAATAATCTATGAACAACAAATCTCGGGAGATGAGCTCACAATCTACATTTTCATTTTCTTAAGTTACAAAGATGTGGTCAAATTACAAATAATGCATTGATCCTGCAGGCTTATGAAGGGGCATGTCATGACCAATAGAAGTCAACAAGACAACCAAGAGCACTTGCACTCTCTCAACTAGTTGGTTCAGGTTTTTTTCTAAAAACTCATTCTTTTTCTCTTTTATGAATTAAAAATCAAGAGATTAATTGGCAAGTAATATCTTCATATCTTAACCCCATATCTCACTAAGCCTTACATCTAAGGACTACCCACTACCCATACAACCCTATCTTAGTATGCTACATAATAAAGTGATAAATGATGCCTAATGACCTTGCCTAACCACATCACCAAATCCACTATCCCTTGGTAGCTACACACTTGACTATTATACCCGACCGTTCATACTTTGCATATCTTTAGTTTTTTTTCCATTACGTAGCAAATAATCATCACCCCTGACAACCATTAAGCAGCGATCATTCCAACAATCGGCGATTTATTTCCCTACTTATGAACACAATCATGATTTCAAACCACCCCAGACCATATCCTTTTTGAAACCTTGGCATCAACGACTACCCTCGACACATCACCTGTCATAACACACGCCAATGCACCGCCACGATCACTCGTTCCTTATCCCGACAAAATTATCCCATGTTTAGTCCTTAACCACCATACGAAGAGCAGAATCGACATCTCCCACATAGCAAATATCGAATAGTGTTTGCAGAGTCGGGTTATTATAGTGCTTATACAACAGAGTCGGGCTATATTAAAGTGATTACACAACATATTTGTCGAGTCGGGTTAGCTACAACGTGAAGCTTACGGTGATTATCCAGCATAAGGTTGAGTCGGGTAAGCTATATAACAGTGAATACACAGCATATTTGCTGAGTCGGGTTAGCTACAGCGTGAGGATTACGGTGATTATCCAGCATAAAATCGGGTCGGGTTAGCTACATTACGGTGATTGTCTATCATAAAGTTGAGTCGGGTTAGCTACATTACGGTGATTGTCTAGCATATTACAGTGGTTATATAGCCTAAAGTTGAGTTAGCTCAACATCCAGAGCATAGTGTGCAGCTACACAGGTGAGACACGAGCATAGGGTGGAATCGAGGTTATTTCTGAGTAGAATTGGGTTAGCATTGGCTCCCGATCGAAGGTCGATCCATTGGATGTTGACTGAGTCAGGCTAGACCATTCACAAATGCTGCAGGCATAGTAAGCTCCTACTTATAAAAGGCTAAAGAGTAAACTATTTTTTATAAGGAGTCTGTCCAGAAGTTAAATACAAATTTCAAATCAAGTCGACAAGGGTTGCGTTAACAAGCTATAACTCGATTCTGAGGTAGGCAGGAGTTCATTCACCATTTTGTAGCATTTTTCTTTTTGAACAGATTGTTCTTCTTTGCAAAATGGGAGGGGCAGTAAATAGAAATGAGCCCAATAATGTTGACAGTATTAGAAAACACCCAGCAGTGATGAGGATATTTGATCAGGCTGGATGGCTCCAATTCTTAGAAAAAATCTAGGGATTTGATCTTGATCTCACTATGGAATTTGCCCGGAGTATTGATGGCAGCCAAGCCACTGTGAGAAGGTTGGATATCCTTGTGTCTGAAGAATCCTTGAGCAGAGTTACAGGGCTTCCACTGCAAGGAGAGAAATGATATAAGAATTTTAAAGTGGCCCCTGAAAGTTGGATTCCATTCCTTAAGGCACCATCCCCACTTCCAGATTTGAGAAGAGGGATAGCCAGGGACGCACTAAGATCTCCTTGGGATGAGGTGGTATTCCACCTACAAAAATTTGTTACCTGTGAAGGAAGATATAATTTGGTCCATCATTACCATATCAAAATCCTACTACATTTGAAAGGAGACAAACCACTCATCATGCCTTACTTTTTACACAGAAGTTTATCTAAAATGGCTGAGTTTTTGAGAAAAAAACAAAACCCTAAAACTGCTTTATATCACAGAGGTCTCATCATGATGATTATAAATGAAGAACTGAATAGACTGGGGATTTCCTGGAATACTTTCATGGGCTCAACATTGTCCAAACTGAAGATGAGAACTTTACCACTTAAGAAGAGGTCTAAAAGGATCACTATAGGATGCAGGAAATCAACGAGAATTTCTCGGAAAGTCTTAAGCCCATCCATTGTCGAGATAGAAGATACGAGGTCTGAAAAAGAAGCATCAGATGGATAGCTCATTGAAAACTCAAAAACAGGACAAGAACAAGATGAGGTGATGATAGATATTGAGGTTGAACCTGAAGGGGTAGAACCCCCACTTTTAGATATAGAGTAGAATTGGATAGGATGTGACATTTCCCCTTCCTCGACCGAAATGATAGATAAGTCTCGAGATATACCAGCCATTTCACACTTCATCCCTAGGCATAAGGGACATGGTAAGAAGAAGAAAAACAGAAAGAGCCATGTTGAACCCAAGCCTTTCCGGTTCTGCAGCCCTAGCTACCAAGCCTTACTCAAACAAAATCGAAGACTCTTGCTACAAAATAAGAAGCTCAAAAGAAAATTGAGATATCATAAAATTCCAAACAATGAAACAGACCTAATGGAGGATATATAGGGGGAAGATGTATCAGAAGAAAGAGTGGAAAGTTGTGCCAAAATCCATGTAGAGGAAGCTCAACAGATGTTTAATACCTTCCTAGATGATATCATCACCAACACTTATGCATTTATGCAGTTGAAACCTGACCTTCCCCAGTGGAGGAACAAGGACGAACTCTTTGACTTGGGGATCATCAATAAAGAATCCCACAGACAAGTCATAGAAAATCTTAAGGCGAGATGGTGCTCCATGTATCTACAACAAGAACAAAAATGGACAGAAAAGATTAAACAATATAAACAACAACTAGAGGATCCAAAGAAGCTAGTACAACAGTCTACTGAAATTGCCTTTGAAGGAATTTTAAGTAGAGAGTCACCAAAGTCTTATCCTCTCTACTTGCATGATCGGTGGGCAGCCTTCAGACTGAAACAGTTGGCAGTAGGACAACCTCATGAGATAAACCAACCAAATGATTTTGTTTGTATTTATGTCTCTGCAGAAATGAAAGACCAAATTTGTTGTGTGAATTATATCTTTATAACTTCATTCTCCCTAACAATGCCCGCTGGAATCCTAACCCTGGAGTTGGAGATGTTCAGTTGAGGGCATTCACCTCTCACATCCTTGGGTCTATCTCAATGGAAGAAAGATGTAGAATTTTATAGGAGAATGGAGGCTGAGGCAAGCCTAAATGTGAGGGATGAGTATCCATTGCCTCATGTTATGAAAGAATATCTACAGAGGTTGAGGGCAGACACAGGAGATGTAGTCACCATTCGTCAGCACCAGAGATTTGCTATATCAGACTTCATGCAGGTGTCTAGGGCACATTCAGTTCAGGCATTGTTGATCTCTCATGATATTTGGGAAGTTCTCCCTAAATATCTAAGGGACCGGAACCCCATAGGGTATCCATATTTTGGTTTGGCACTCAATCGGGCTTCATTTTATGCTAACTCCTTACTTAGGTATGGTAGTCCATGGCTAGGACTGAGGTTCCACTTTCCTATTATTTGGTGCCCCAGCAGGTTCTACAAAGCCTCTACTACATGGGATGAGGAAGAGGAAAGGCTTTAGTGGTTACAGATGGAGAAGGCCCTTGGATATTATAATACAGGTGAGTTTGGGCACCCAGCTTATGACTGGGGGGCAGTCCATGAAGGAATAGAAGAGGAGGAATAAGTTGCATGAGGACATGCAACCATATCGGCAAGGGGGAGAAGATGAACCCCCATTTTGGCATCTTTTTGTTCCCTATCTCCTATAAATACACATGCATTTTTCCCTCCTTTTATGTTTTCCACATACTTATCTTTATAAAGTTCCACCTTAATCATAGGTATTACTATTGCCACATAATCTTCTTGATTTTTGTTCATAAATTAGAATTAGAGTGAACTTTAGAACATATTTGAATTATTAAATATGTGTGGTTTTCAATAACATTAACTATGGCTACAGAATGCAAGGCTCCAGGTTCTAGCTACATAATGCAAGGTTCCAAGTTCATACAGAGATGTGTATCGATGCAAGGCAAATTATGGAGATATATAAAGAGGATATTTTAAGAAGATATATTTCCAACACAATAGCCACATTCTATTTTTTGCATATACATATCAGCACCTACACAGTACGATATGCTTTGAATGGGCAAATACATATAGACAAGTGGCAGGGCTGATGGTTATCAACGTGGAGGCTACATAACCGTGAGCAGTAAATAAGATGCTCAACATCTTTACTTCATCGCATGTGGTAAATCTAAAACAGGAACATGCATAACAGTCTACTCAATGCATCCAAGATGTGAACAACCAGTGGATACATGGATGGATTAGGAACCAGTTTGTTTTAACAATTTTTCCTAGAATCTAGGGGATTGGCGCTCTGCACAGAGCTATTTTTAGCCAAGAATTTTTGTATATATATGTATTCTCGGTTGAGCAAAGACGATTAGTATGTGATACATATCAAACATTCAGCTGAGCGTATACTTTCTTGAATTTCCAGATTTCTGATATATATATGCATATTTTCTGTTGTACGTGATCATTTCCTATTGGTAATTAGTGAAGTGTGAATACGGGAGTACCATGAGCAAGGGCCCACTCATATGTACAGTCCGTATTATTTCCTTGCTGATTATATCTTTTGTTGTTGGTTAAACTCATGCACGATAAGTTAGATATATATGCTGATCAGATTACTAGTTTCTGAAAATTATTTTATAGTTTGCTGAGTAATGGTTATATGTTGCATAATGGCCCTGGACATCTGTTGAATAATGACAGCTAAAGACTATTAGGGTGAATAGATTACATCCAACATCTAAAATCAAATCTATTGTTACCCGAACACCTTATGGTTAAACTCTAAGTATGTGTAGATAAATCTGGATATGTGTAACAAAGTGTAAGTAAAAGGATCTACCATCATAACAAGCTTTGACATCATCCACAGAGCTGAGGACAGGAATCATTAAGCACTTTACCCTTGTTGTTACAACATCGTAATTTTTGAGTTTTATAGACCTTAGCATTTCTTTTTATACATATGCACAGTTGCTACAGAATCACAATTCTCATAAATCCCAGTCAAGTGAATATTCAAAGATTCAGTTTATGATATTTCAGAGAGGTTAGTTTTTAGAGATACCACCATAAGATTGAAAGGATCAGGGTTTTGTGACTCATTTCTTTCGTAATCATAGTTACAGTAAGCTAGTCCTCTTTTATGTGCAAATTGCACAGAGTGCCTCGTAAGCACATAATGAGCCTTGGGTTGACAAATGAGTGATAGAGTGTCGAGTGACACCAAATAATTGGGAATCATATTTTTACCTCATCAATGAGTTCCAGGGTTAGTTTCCTGGAAATTTTTATTACATCAGACGCCTGAATGACTCATGATTGACACCTATGACTTCTTATGAAGTTGGTGTTGTGACTAAGTAAAGTTGAGCAGGGAGGTCATCTTCATGGCCTTGTGCAGGGAATGGTTGAAACTTCCACTTGAAATTGGGAGGTTAAAGAATTGAATATGGTATCCAACCCCCTTTCACATATATCAAAACATGAGAGGCTTTAGATCCTGGATACCTGTAGATTCAGGCATCCGGCCTATTTAGTAAATTGGCACTCATCATTCCGCTAGCAGATTTCTGCGACTTAACTTACTCGTTGGCGAGTTTAAGGGAAATGTATATGGTAGAACGTGTTGAATTTTGTAACTATGGTCGATATTCACAATGTGAAAAGTGAAAAGTGAAAAGTCATGTCTGTTGGGGAGGCCAGTTTATTATAAATAAGGAGTCAATTTGGCTCATTTGTAACCAAAAAAATTTGCATCTCCTAGTAAATCCTGTGTTCTCTTTGTGATCTCTACTATTATTCTACAACATTTATATGGTTGAATTTATGAAGTATAATTTCTTAATGATAAATTGAAAATTGAGAAACAATATTATTAGAAGTAATTATCAGTTTTCAGAAATATTTTGCTATTATCTATTGCACTATAAAAATCAACATGGTATCGGAGTGTCGGTAAAGAAGAAATCTAGAGATCACCATCTAAGAAGACCTATCTTCAAGAAACCTTTATTCTCTTGAAATTATACAACAATGATTTCCACTATGAAATCAGAAAACAAGCTAGAAGGAGCTTCTAACTTCAGAGCATGGAAGACAAGGATTGATCTTATCCTTTCCAAGAACAAAGTTTTGGACATTGTGAAAGGAAATATTGTGGAACCACAGAATGATTCGGAACAAGAAAAGGAACCTCAAAATAAAGTAGAAAAGTAAAAGTTCAAGGAAAAAGACATAAATGCCATGAGTATCATTGTAGACTCTATTAGAGACCATTTGATTCCTTACATATCAAATATGGATACGTCAAAGAAAATGTATGATGCCCTAACCAATCTATTTACAGTCAAGAATGTTGGTCAAGTGATGAGCTTGAAGAATGAGCTTCGTGATACCAGAATGATGAAGGATGATATTATATCGTCATATTTTGTGAGGATATTCCAACTAAGAGATCAACTCCAAGCTATCAATGAAGTTGTTCCCGATAAAGAGATCGTGATTATTTCACTCAATGGTCTACCTAGATCACGGGATGCATTTTATTCAAGTATGAACACAAGAAAGGAATTTCCTACCTTTGAAGAGATATGGACCTATTGAGCTCAAGAAGAATAAAGGATCACATCAAAGGAAAGAATTCAAAAAAAGATGCCCAAGTTTATGCAATAAGATTCAAGAAGAATGGAGGCAAGAAGAAGTTTGGCTTTCAAAACAAGAAATCGGGAAGGATACCTAATCATCAAGGGAAAAGAAACATGTCAAAAGTCAAATGTTTTGGTTGACATAAATTTGGCCACTACAAACATGATTGTCCTGAATCAACAAAGAAGAGGAAAGGAAGACATCATGCTTCAACTGCCAATGTGAATGATGAAGAACCTTCAAAGAAAGTCAAGCATGAAGATACATGTTTCTTCTACTTCTCATCCCTTGCAAGATCTATTTAAGATAATGACGATATGTGGTTTATTGATAGTGGAGCTTGTAAACATATGATAGGTGACCGTGTCAATATCTCAAGTATGAGGGAGAAGAGGATTTCTCAAAGAGTAAAACTTGGAGACAACAACTCGTATGGAGTCAAAGGAATTGGGAAAACATCTATTGAGTTGGAATAGGATAACAATGTTCATCTCAGTAATGTTTTATATGTACCTGGTTTGAATAAGAATTTGGTCTCCATTTCTTGTCTACAATATAAAGAAGATAGAATAGGATTTGTTGATAGGAAAGTAATTGTATGGCCCAAGGGATCTAGTATAGATGATGCTAGAGGTATTGGAATTCCTGATGGGAGACTGTATAAGCTCCTAGGTCAAAATACTCAAGCATGTGTACATGATGAAGTCAATCCTAGTGAATTATGGCATAGAAGGTATGCTCACCTTCATTCTCAATCATTTCCATATCTAAATCAAATGGTGGTAGGTGTACCATAATTCCAACCAATACATGAAGGTGTTTGTAGAGGTTGTGCACTTGGGAAGAATGTTAAGAAGCCATTCTCAAGCAATGAAAATAGATCTAAGGAGATCTTGAACTTAATACATATAGATGTATGCGGTCCTATGCATGTGAAGTCTCTAGGAGGCTCTCTTTACTATGTGACATTTATTGATGACTTCTCATGAAATAATTGGATGTACATGTTGAAGATGAAAGGTGAAGTATTTGACAAGTTTCAAGAATTCAAGGTTGAAGTGGAAAACTTGACAAGTAAGAATATCAAGACTCTAAGGTCTGATAATGGAGGAGAATACACCTCCAGAGAGCTCATTTCCTTTTGTAAAGAAATTGGGATTAAGAGGGAGTTGATTGTCCCACATAATCCTCAACATAATGGTGTGGCAGAAAGGAAGAAAAAAACTATTGAAGAATATGTTAAGGCACTGACGAATGATCAAAATATATCCATGTTTCTATGGGGAGAAGCAGCTATGGCAGTCGTATATGTTTAGAATATAATTCCTCATCGTATATTGAAGAACATGACTCCAAAAGAAGCTTTCTCTAGAAACAAACCAAGTTTTTAACACCTAAGGATCTTTGGTTGTCTTGTTTATATTCATGTTCCCAAGGACAAAAGAAAGAAGTTGGAACCTTTAGGAAAGAAGGGAATATTCGTTGGATATAGCGAGTCATCAAAATCCTATAGAATCTATATTCCAGGACAACATAAGGTTGAAGTCAGAAGGGACGTGACTTTTGATTAAAATATTACTTATAGAACATCTATAGAAGATTCCATGGACTCCAACGATGAAGAGGAACATGAATATCCCAAGGAAGAAAGTACAGGTTCTCTATATCATCCTAATGAAGAACCAGAACGACCACTTGAACCTATGAAACCATTTATTGTTCCTGAGATAACAAAGAGATCAACACAACTCAAATCCACTTTGAAGGAAGCAGTAAGACATGAAGCTCCAAGTGGAACCTTCAGGGAAAGAAAGAGACCTAAGAGGTTCTCTAGTTTTGTGGCACTTATGATACATCTTGCGAATACACAACCTTCCACCTTTGAATAAGAAGTCAAGCAGATAGAATGGAAGGAAGATATGATGGAAGAATATCAATCCATCATGAAGAACGATATATGGGAAGTTGTTCCTAGACCTAAAGGGAAGTATGTAGTGACTTCAAAGTGGAATTACAAGATTAAACATGCAATGGATGGAAGTATTGATAAATACAAGGCAAGGTTCGTGGCTAGAGGATTCTCCTAGAAAGAGGGAGAAGACTATGATGAGATGTTTTCTCTTGTTTCTAGATACACTTCTATCAGATCCATTATCTCTCTTGCAGCTTCCATGGGATGGAGTCTACATAAAATGGATGTGAGGATATTTTTTTCTCAATGGAGTGATTGAAAAATAGATAAACCTCAACATTTTGAGGTGCACCGGAGAGAGTCCCATGTTTGCATATTAAATAAATCTGTGTATGGACTCAAGCAAGCTCCAAGAGCTTGGTATGCACGGATTGACAACTACTTGATGAGACTTGGATTCTCCAAGATCTATGTTGATCCAAACCTTTATTACAATTTTGTGAATGATGCACCTATGATTCTACTACTATATGTTGATGACTTATTTCTAACACGTATAGAGCCTCTCGTTATTCAGTGTAAGAGGGAGCTAGCCTCTAAATTTGACATGAAGGATCTTGGTCTCATGCACTATTATTTGGGACTAGAAGTATGGCATAATCCTGATGAAATAATCCTAGGTCAAGGGAAGTATGTTGTAAATATCCTTCAGAAGTTTGGGATGATGGATTGCAAATCCATGGAAACTCCCATGGTGACAAATTTTAAGAATTTGAGAGACTCTGATTCTGATATGGTAGACCCCTCCACGTACCGGCAGTTGATTGTCTCATTGATGTATCTCGTTAATACCATGTCATACATTTGTTTTTTTGTGAACATGTTGAGCCAGTTCCAGGTGGAACCAAGACATTAGCAATGGATAGCCGCAAAGCACATTTTGAGATATTTGTGTGGCACATTAAATTATGGTTTAAGATATGTTTCAAACAGTGATGTACAACTACATGGATATACAGATTCTAATTGGGAAGGGAGTTCAAGTGATAGAAAGAGTACTTCTGGTGTATGTTTCAGTTTGGGATCTGCTATGATATCTTAGGCTAGCAGGAAACATAAGTCTATTGCACTTAGAACTGCAAAGGCAGTGTATATTGCAGCTTGTGATGCTTGTACAGAAGTAGTATGGCTCTGTAAGTTGGTTTCTAGACTATTTGACCAAGCATTCGACTCGACCGTGATATATTGTGATAATCAAAGTTGTGTGAAGCTTTCATAGAACCTTGTGTTCCATGACAAGTCGAAGCACATTGAGATCAAGAACTACTACATCTGTGATAAATTCCATAAGGGACAAGTAAAGCTCTAGTACATCTCCATCGATAAGAAGACAACACATATTTTGACGAATCCCTTTTCCAAAGGGAAGCTTGTATACTTCAGGGACAAGTTGGGGCTTGTGGAGATTACTCCATTGGTTGAGAGGGAGTTTGATATTCTTTCATTATGGATAGTTAGTATGTTGTTGAATTGACATTATCCCTTTCGAGAATGGTCCAGGTTGGACAAATTTATAATATATCATGGACTGACATTTTCTGCAGAAAATGGTCCAGGACCGACATTCTCATGTGGCACCGATGGTGACTTGATCAGGATGAATGGTTCACCCCCTATGGCACGAATGGTGACTTGATTAGGGAGGTTGGTATTGGACTTACATTTTCTCTATGGCACATGTAGTGACCTGATTAGAGGAATGTTCTGTGTATCCCATGGCATGGTTTTCAACATCTGGAAGGACTGACATTATTCTTGTGGAAAACATGTCGACCTGATCAGGAAGAATGGTCCTTGTAGTCACGAGACACTCTGTTGAGTGCGTGGAAACTGTGGGACACTCATTTGAGCATGCAGGTTTCAACACCTGACTTATTCAAGCATCATGCATGATTACTCAAATGAACTATGGCCCATAAAGTCGATTCCTTGTGATGACAAGTTGTTGTTGATGTTGCAAATGATGATGATAATATTTTTGATATGACCTTTTCATAGATATATTTTTTGTCAACTTGAGTATATTTAGTTGGTTGTTATGAATACCTCCCTAGTTAAGAGGGAGTGTCGGATTTTGTAACTATGGTTGGTCTTCACAATGCGAAAAGTGAAAAATCATGTATGTTGGGGAGGCTAGTTTAGTATAAATAAGGAGCCAGTTTGGCTCATTTGTAACCGAAACAATTTGCATCTCCTAGTAAATCTTGTGTTCTTTCTGTGATCTCTACTATTATTCTACAACATTTATATGGTTGCATTTATGAAGTATAATTGCTTAATGATAAATTGAAAAGTGAAAAACAATATTATTAGAAGTAATTATCAATTTTCAGAAATATTGTGTTATTATCTATTGCACTAGAAAAATCAACAGACTGGACATCTGACACTCTATTCACTCATCAAATGAAGTTTTCCCCGAACCACCAGATGTCAGGTTGGGCGAGGTTCCAACGCAAGGTTCCTCCCTTTTGTAAGTGTACAAGAAGAAGAGTCTAGGCATGTGTGAGTGATTCCATGGCGACGTGTCGTGCCCATTGGCAGTCAAAGTGCCATAGTGGAACACAAGTGTTTGTTTGTTATTAGCATGAGACGAGAGTGGGATCATTGTTGGGCGTGAATCCCTTGGCCGATATCCTTAAATCCCAATCGTTGGATTGGAGGGTTAATAGATTTTGGTCGTATGATCATTTTCAAGAGTGAAATTCGGAAGTTGTAAGTATCTAGATCCCAAATATTGGATCCTAGATGTCTGGATGAGATCAGGTCCCGGCGTGGGAAAATGTATCTCGCATCTAGCCATCAGGTCACTCGGATAATGTAGTGTAGGGATTTATCTTGGATATCAGATATAAGGTGGATATAATGAGGATATGGAAAGTTTCCAACGTAAGGTTCCATCAAAGGCTGGGACGATGTGATGAAATCATCCTCCATGTGTCATGCCACGTTGTCACCTACGTGTCATGCCACATCAATATATCCGTACAAAATTGCCGCGTCAGCCTGCATCTAGTCTTGTGGAGCAATGTCATGCCAGGAGGAATGCCATGTCAATCCCCATGTTGTTTGATGTCAGTTGGACATCCAAATTCAGATTTTGGTAAACATGGAATTTTGGATTCCTATGGATCCCAAATTTTTGAATGTGTCAAGGTTCCCAGTCGGGGTTCCGCATGTTGATCCAGTGCTTTGTCCAATGGGATTTATGGGATTTTCCAAATATTGGATTTTTAATGCTTCATGGTTTCGTGTCAAGGTTCTGAAGTAAGCTCGGGAGGGAGTCCTCGCCCCAAATATCTGAACCATTTGGTATCTAGGAGGTTTGTTAAGAGACGAATCTTGGGAGGCATGGATGCTTGGATCTATGGATGTGAATGGTTATACTTTAAGGTTCTAGGGGGAAAGGATATTTGGACATCTAGAAGAAATGTTTCTAGGGATTTATAAGGAAATATGGATTCCCATATTTCCATATTAGTGTCGGTTATGCCTTTGAGTTCTTCTCGTTGGTCTGTGCAATATACTTGTTGGATAATGGCTGAGATATGCCACATAGGGATTGCATATCCTGACACAACACCGCCTGATTTATTCCACATTGGATGGTATGGGTGACGAGGGTCCACGTGGGTACCACATGGATGTGAGGTGGATTTTGGTGGGAAAAAGGCCTGAACTATTTAAGTGGCCATATCTTTTTGTCTCGAACTTGGATTTGAGCATAATTACAATCGTTGGAAAACTCTCGATGAGTAGAACTGACTTATGATCTCATAATTGGATTCAGAGGTGTTCTTTAAGAAGGTAATTTAGAGGAAATAAATAATAAATGATGTACACCCCACCATCCTAATGAGGGTTAGGAGGTTGGGTGTGTTACAGAGTGGTATTAGAGCATAGTTCAAACACTAGGCCTGAATGGGCCAGAGAACAGTCATAATATTGGTATACCAAGGTCAAGAAGAGCCCATCGAAAAAAAATTATTTGCATTAAAATTTAAATATTAATTGCAGAAGCTTATTGAAATGAAATATTGAAAATTCATTTTAGAATTTACACAACCGAAAATTTAATCATGTTGATGTACAACAGAAAAGTTATGTCATTCCCTTGCTAGAATTAGAAAGACTCCTACAGGAGTTTCAATATGTTGACAGGCATTGATGGTTAAAAATCCGAATGTGAATGGCAGGAAGAGTAGAATATTTTCATAGGGATACATGAATCCAAAGAATGGATAAACTGGTTGGTTTAATAATTTAAATGTTGACTATAATTATGGGTTGATAGAGCCCCTGGAAATTATAATTGGTGCTTAAATAAAAGACTAATCCATGTATGAATAATTCCTCATGCTTGTAGGACTAATGGAAAAATTTTCAAAGTCAATTTATTTGACCTATAATGAAAAATAATAGAAGCATAGGATTATGGAACAAAGAATGATGGCATTGAGGCTATGTAGCCTTTGAACCAAAAATTGAACTTTGATAATTTACCTAGGTGTTGTATGAGTTTCAAAGAGTGGGCACAATTGCGTTTTGACAAATGAAATGTTGTCTAGCAACATGGGTGGGCATAGCCTCATGTATTTATGATTGTTGTTTACTTAAAGGCCAATACCCTTATGGACACTCCCTTGTGATGGAGGAACGGAGTGAGGGAAAATTGATATAGTCTATCCACTTAATATGGTAATGGAAGAAATCTATTATTGAATAGATTTTATTCATGATCTTATAACAAGAAAAGTTAATAGCGTGAATGAAAATGTTGATGGTGTTAATGCATGTAGTCTTATGAAGATCAGGCAAGAATTAATAAGGTGTTGATATAAATTTTGGTGAAGGGGTGCATGTACATCCTTCAAAAGCCAATGGATCAGGTAGCATCCAAAGATGGATGAAAACCATATAGGTATGGCTTGGTATGTTCAAGTATTAATGAAAAGGAATTTAAACAAGGATTCCCTCAGTAAAGGACCGCTAATTAAAAATGATTTGAGGCATGAAGAGATATAGTAATTGGTAGCTTGTTGCAGTGGGTAATGTTGTAATTACCTATTTGAATTTCGGATATATGGAATGATTTTGTAGCAAGTGGATCGAGAGTGATATCTTGTTTATTTGTTTTCACGGGAAAAAAGGGCAATGTGTGCATGATTTTTCCTATTCATTTGTCAGTGAATGAATATGAACTTCCATCAGAAAATATGGAATTGAATTAAAATGCCAATGTGTATGAATAACATGGAAAATGGTGAAAGCAGTGAAATTGCATGTTGATATATGTATATATCTATATATACGCTTGAATGCGTGGATTGAATGCATTATAGGATTGCCTGGTATAAATGAAGGAATGAATAAGTGGACTGTGAGGTAAGATTTGTACATTCCAAGTTTTGAGTAGTGTTATGGATACATCGTTAACTCTATTTTGAAGGGTATGATTGTTTTATTGGAATAACACCCTGAGGGGGTTGTACATCATTCCTCATAAAGAGATAGTGTGAAATGTTGAAATATCAAATAAGCAAGAATTTTCCATTGTTATAAAAGAAGGAAATATGATTGTTATTGTGTCTTTAGAAATTTCATGAGAATGACTGTGAGCAACCATGAGTTAAATGATTCCAAATAGATGTGTCTGTCTAGATTATGAAAGTGTGCTAGTTATAGACACACACATTGTGATGATTGAGTGTATGAAATAACATTGTTAATGTAAGCTAATAGAATATATGCACATGTTAAATGTGTGGTTTGTGTGCATAATAAGAATGCATGCCAATATTCTTCCTGGAGTATTAAGTAAATAACTAAAATGATAGAGTTGATACTAAGTCATGGGTTGAGATCATTTTAATGTTATTGTTTTCATAGCATTAGGTTAAGCATGAAGTTCATTCCATTTATCAATTAACAATAACCATAAATGCTACAACAACCAAGATCACATGAAGAAGCACCATGCACAAGAACACAAGATATATCCTGGGAAACCCTTCTCAAACAAGGGAGAAAAACCTAGCCAAATCCTTTTCTATAATCTTCAAGAGAAAGACCTTTACCTTCAAGAATATCGTGGCACACAAGAGGGTGCACAAAACTTAGAAACCCTAGCGCCCAAGAGAGGTGTGCAACTTTGACCAAGAAGTGTGATTGCTGAAATTTCCAAAACTTGCAAGTGAGTGTGTGTCTACAAATGAGAGATTTCCTCTTACTTATATTAGACTTGTCCTATCAACTGAAGTTTCTATTGGCACAATAGGGCCAACTTCACTTAGAAATATTAATTGTTTATTATTATAATAATTAATATTAATATTAATATTAATTATCTTTTACAGTTTATCTTTAGACACAATAAAATAGGGTCGACATGTACCCTTTACACAATAACTAGGGTTATAGGTAGGTCTGACTCTTGAACAATATATATAGAAAAGGATATGATACACCCACTAGTGCTCATCCAGTAGGAGCCACATCCATAGGGATGCCATAGACCCGAGTCACTGCATTACATAGATGAGCTAGGTCCTCACACGTGCACTTATGCTCATCCATAGTCATGTCTTCTCTACATATATGCTTTCCCATTTCCACCAATAGGAGGATCATCTAGAGTCTTCACATCAACTATATTTCTTATTCAGAGGAGGCCATCACATCATCTTTGTTCGTATTCTCATGATGATGTGCCTAGTGCTTTTCGGGATTTCCCTAACTCAGCAGATCGCTCTTACATCGAATAATAATCTGGAGTTCTTCTCTCTCACGTCATGGAGGAGGCCATATACATTCCTAGCCCCTGTCCCAGGCTAGAACCACGAACCCTTTATTAGGGGTTTTCTCTCAGGTTTGTAAGATGAGAGTAAGACTTCACATAGCTGTTATATTCCACATCTCACAGGTTTGTAGGCTGGAGGATGTCTCCTATAGTTTCATTCATTAACATTTAAGTGATGATGGATATGCAACAAGGAAGGTTGTATGTTGAAATTCCATGAGGAGGAACTATGTAAAGACTATCTCAGGAAAACAAATCCATAGAATTAATGGCTGCTGGGAAATTAAGCAGTGGGTTGCACAACCTATTTGTATAAGAATCATATATTACATTTATAAAATATGCATGTGTGAAAGACATGCATATGCTAAAATATTTAGAATTCGTATTTTATTTGGTGAATATGGATAATGCACTTGTTTATAATTAATTCATAAGATAACTTTGAAATGTTAGTGTGTTGTTACATTCTGGAAAGGGGGATTCTCTGAATGAGGAAATATCAAGAGGAACTTGACTAGAACTGCTCAAGGAAATAGACCATCCAAGTTCAGATAGAAAAGGGATGAAAATACAAATATGGAGAGAAAGAAAACTTTTTTCACTATAAAAATCTAATTTGTTAGCAAAGTCTTGTACTTCTAAAGAAGCGAGTATAGCAGTGAAAAAAAAGAATAAAAGTAGATATGTGAATGAATTATTTGTTCAAATCCATGTTGTGCACTGGTAGAGAGGTCTTGGAAATAGTAAAGCTAAGATGAAAATGCCAGACTATGTAAAGGAATTAGAGGAGAAAATCCCTTAATTCATCTCTGGTTGTTTGTTTATAATGTTTGAATGAGAAAAAATGATATGTGTAAAATATCCCAGGCATAAGAATGTTGATCATTGTGTGAAAGAAAAACAACTGATATGTTTTTTATGTTGCACTAATAAACATCGAGGACAATGTGATAGAGTACATATTGATATGTCTGGACATAACTGATAATATTTGATGGTTTTAAAATGGTATGGTACATACATTGTGATTCGACATGAAACATGATATAATTGTGATTATAATTGTCATGTGTAGGAAAGATTGGATTTGTTGAGGGACAGTTGCCAATGGTAGACCACCTCATACAGAGGGTGAGACAAAAAGGTTGTTGTTGAAAGATGATGAAGGGGCCTTGTGAATCCCATGGAAGCATCTAACTGATAAGGTAATATCAAGAAGGTTGGGTTATTGTTTTCATAGCATTACGTTAAACATGAAGTTCATTCCATTTATCAATTAACCATAACCATAAATGTTGCAGCAACCAAGATCACATGAAGAAGCACCATGCACAAGAACACAAGATATATCCTCGGAAACCCTTCTCAAACAAGGGAGAAAAACCCAGCCAAATCCTTTTCTATAATATTCAAGAGAAATACCTTTACCTTCAAGAATCTCCTAGCACACAAGAGGGTGCACAAAACCTAGAAACCCTAGCGGCCAAGAGAGGTGCGCAACTTTTACCAAGAAGTGTGATTGCTGAAATTTCCAAAACTTGCAAGTGAGTGTGTGTCTACAAATGAGAGATTTCATCTTACTTATATTAGACTTGTCCTATCAACTGAAGAGTCTATTGGCACAATAGGTCCGACTTCACTTAGACATATTAATTGTTTATTATTATAATAATTAATATTAATATTAATATTAATTATCTTTTACAGTTTATCTTTAGACACAATAAGATAGGGCCGACCTGTACCCTTTACACAATAACTAGGGTTATAGGTAGGTCTGACTCTTGAACAATATATATAGAAAAGGATCTAATACACCCACTAGTGCTCATCCACTAGGGGCCACATCCATAGGGATGCCATAGACCTGAGTCACTGCATTACACAGATGAGCTAGGTCCTCACACGTGAACTTATGCTCATCCATAGTCACGTCTTCTCTACAGATCTGCTTTCCCACTGCCACCAACAGGAGGATCATTTGGAGTCTTCACATCAACTCTGTTTCTTATTCAGAGGAGGCCATCACATCATCTTTGTTCTTATTCTCATGATGATGTGCCCAACGCTTTTCAGGATTTCCCTAACTCAACAAGTCGCTCTTACATCGGATAATCATCTGGAGTTATTCTCTCTCACGTCATGGAGAAGGCCATATACATTCCTAGCCCCTGTTCTAGGTTGGAACCAAGAACCCTTTATTAGTGTCTTTCTCTCATGTTTGTAAGCTAAGAGTAAGACTTCACATAGTTGTTATATTCCACATATCATAGGTTTGTAGGCTGGAGGATGTCTCCTATAGATGAATTCATTAACACTCCCTCTCAGCTAGGGAGGCATTATCCATCAAGCCAAGTCTCATACTGATGTATTTGAGTTTTGTTTTTGGCTAATGTTATCCATACTCTCTCTTAACTCGGAAGGAGTTATTCACCAAGTAAATGTTTTCAGTCTGCTCAGGTGTGGGAAGGGACTTGCAAGTATACAATCTTTCTTTTGTATCATATATCTGATATGAAGGTATTTCTTCTCGTTGTGTTTTGAACCATCAGAAAACACTGGAATATCAAGGATATTTACATACGGCTCTTAGTTATCATCATAGGATCCATCTCATGGTTAAGTAAACATGTCAGAAGTTTGTGGAGCCACATTGCTTCGCACACTCACTGCTAGATATACTATGTCTTTGGTGCACTCAAGGCCACACAGTTGTGTTTCATGTTGTGTCAGGAAACCCTGGAGGACTTCAAGGTAGAACATCAACCGGATGTGCTTTTCCGGTTTACTGTACTTTCTTCTCAATCTGAATCGGCATATTCTGTCAACTCAAGTTCACACTGGAAGCATATCTCGGACCATATCCAATTGTGTCTTGATACATGTTTTGTTGTTGCCTAGTGAGCCTGTCTTGGTTGACTCATAACATTCATTGTATGGCATGAATCAAGTCTGGTGTTGTCCAGATACATTAGTGATCTAATCAACTGTGGATTAGTCTCGTCTGAATCATCATCAATCTTCTTCTTTAAATCCATCACGGTGGATTTGCATTATGTCATACTTCTTTTCCCAAGAAGTAGTGTATCATACTCAGATCCTTTATGAAAATCAGAATTCAATGCTCGCTTTTTTTCAACAACAAGGATTTCTGAATAAGTTATCAAAATTGGGCTCTCATCACCAACACTGTAATAATATAGGTTTAGATCAACAACATTCTTGCAAAAATCCAAACTCATCAAGAATCTGTCTATCTGATATAGTTTCCAACTCATGGAAGGTAGTATGGATGGAAGTGTATCATATACATTGGGTCAAGTGTCTCATCATAGAAAACTCCCTCTTTTTATGACAAACCTCTGGCTATAGATCTCGTTTTGAATTTCTCGACACTTCCATCGGTTGCAGGGTTGATCTTATAGATCCACTTGGAAGTTACCACAAACTTCCCTTTTTGGTTCCTGAAAAATATCTTATGCATCATCCTTTAATATGTATTGGTATTCTTCTGTTATAGTGTCTTATCATACCAGTTCTCTTTGTTGCTTCTCTAAGACAAGGAGTCTCAGCATCAATGAGGCAGCTCATGATTGAAGTATAGCTCGAAAAATCTCTTTTTTCTTTTTTGAAATGTGTCTTGAGAGGCTTGTATGTTTCTCTGCCTCTTGCAGAGTGAGTTTAGGTAGGCCTTTTATGCCCTATTGCAATATTTCTGAACATATCAACTGGAGCAACTGGATCAACTGGAATGATGTCTTTCTCCCTCTGAATTGTTGAAGGGGGAGAAGGTATAGTCTTACTATCAATCTTCATCTGAGATTCTCTGGATCTTTGAAGGATTATTTGAAGGACAATGTTTCTGCTTGTTTCAATCTATCTCTGACCAGGGATGTTGAACTGGAATGTCTTTGAAGATTCATTGTTATTCTTCTTTCAAGGATAATGTTTCTTCTTTGCACAAAGGGCAAGGTTTTGGACTCTCGTACCAGGGATAAAGGTCCAAGTTTTGAAATCTCTTTTATAAGTAGTGATATTCTTCTTTTATTCTAAGAAAAATACAATTCACTTTAAGATTTAGAACAGAATAACTTTACCTATTTGTAGTAACGTTCTTCTTTAGAGAAAATACTTCTCATTTCTTCTTTCTTCATTTTCCTTAGATGGATCAGGATCAACGTCGGCATTAGTGGCATATTGTTTTCCTTATTTCTAGTTGGACAATATTTAGAAACATGTCCGTACTTGTAACATATGTAGCATTGAACTTTTGAGAGGTCTCTTCTTTGATATGAAGGCTTTTCTTCTTTAAATGTTTCCCTGAAGTTTTTTTTGAATTTTCCTCCTTTTCTGGTATGGAATGCAAGAGCATGATTTTCTTATGAGTTGTCTTCCACTCCTCTATTTTTTAGTCTTAGTTATTCTTGTGTACAATCTATTTATAGTCGTTCAAATGTTGGTAGAGTTTCTCTTCCACTGATTCTCTAAAGGAAGGGCACTCATGATTTTGGAAGATTCTGAAGAGTAGTTAAGACAAGTTCTTTATCAAATATGTTTTCTCCAATTGTCTCTAGTTGTTCTTTAACTTCTTATAGCTTCATGAAGAAAATTGCAACTGTGTCATCTTTCGTCATCTTGGTACTTTGGAGTTGACTTTTCAAGGCAAGGGCTCTGAGAGTTTTGTCACTTTCAAACATTCCTTTTAGCGTTTTGTACATATCGTAGGCAGTCTTCAGATTTTCAATCTGGGGCAAGAGATGATCTCTTATTGAGTAGATGATTATCTTCCTTGCTTTGACGTCATCTTCTTTTCTTCTCTAATTCAGTTGTTGTTTCTGGTAGAGTTTTAGTGGTTGCATCCAGGAGATATTGTTCTTCAAGAGTGACTAGAAGCTTTGATTTCCAAGGGTTGAAGTTGCTTGCTCCATCAAGCCTATCTTCCATTGGAGTTTTGTTCTTCATCTTTTCTTGAATATTAGTAGTCTGGATTATGTTTTGGACTTATGACTACCAAAAATCAATTTAATAGTATCACATAGATGCTTGCTGATCCAGAACAATATTTCTTCAGAAAAATAGAAATATTTTGCAGAAGTTTCGACACCCTAGAAACCCTAGGGCCAAAAATCAAATTTTCTCGGAATTGAGTTTTGAGAGACCCTGAAGATGCATTGGAAGAGGTTGTACTCTTCTATGGTGGAATTATCCTCAACGTCCAAGTTTCAGGGGTTGAAATACTTCAAAAGGAGGGTCGTCCAGAATTTTTTGGAACCTTGGGAAGGTTGTATAGTTTTGCAGAAGTGAAAGGTTTGTGGAAAAAGGGATGCGACTTGGTGGATGCTTGTGCAATGGGTTCTTTCATGACCTATGCTCTGATACCATGTTATTGTTTTCATAGCATTAGGTTAAGCATGAAGTTCATTCCATTTATCAATTAACCATAACCATAAATGTTGCAACAACCAAGATCACATGAAGAATCACCATGCACAAGAACACAAGATATATCCTGGGAAACCCTTCTCAAACAAGGGAGAAAAACCCAGCCAAATCCTTTGCTATAACATTCAAGAGAAATACTTTTACCTTCAAGAATATCCTAGCACACAAGAGGGTGCACAAAACCTAGAAACCCTAGCACCCAAGAGAGGTGCGCAACTTTTACCAAGAAGTGTGATTGCTGAAATTTCCAAAACTTGCAAGTGAGTGTGTGTCTACAAATGAGAGATTTCCTCTTACTTATATTAGACTTGTCCTATCAACTGAAGTGTCTATTGGAACAATAGGGCCAACTTCACTTAGACATATTAATTGTTTATTATTATAATAATTAACATTAATTATCTTTTACAGTTTATCTTTAGACACAATAAGATAGGGCCGACATGTACCCTTTACACAATAACTAGGGTTATAGGTAGGTCTGACTCTTGAACAATATATATAGCAAAGGATCTGATACACCCACTAGTGCTCATCCACTAGGGGCCACATCCATAGGGATTCCATAGACCTGAGTCACTGCATTACACAGATGAGCTAGGTCCTCACACATGCACTTATACTCATCCATACTCACGTCTTCTCTACAAATCTGCTTTCCCACTGCCACCAATAGGAGGATCATCTAGAGTCTTCACATCAACCTTGTTGCTTATTCATAGGATTCCATCACATCATCTTTGTTCTTATTCTCATGATAATGTGCCCAACACTTTTCAGGATTTCCCTAACTCAACAGATCGCTCTTACATTGGATAATCATCTAGATTTCTTCTCTCTCACGTCATGGAGGAGGTCATATACATTCCTAGCCCATGTCCCAAGCTAGAACCACGAACCCTTTATTAGGGGCTTTCTCTCAGGTTTGTAAGCTGAGAGTAAAACTTCACATAGCTGCTATATTCCAAATCTCACAGGTTTGTAGGCTGGAGGATGTCTCCTATAGTTGCATTCATTAATAGGTTGATGGTAGCTAGATAGGTATATCAAAAAAAAAAAAACTAGCATGCCTTTATAGCATGTGACTTGGAAGGGATTGGGTAGGAATCCCTTTTGGAAAAAAATTGTATCTTGGTAATATATTTAGAATTTTTTATTGATTGTTTCATGTCATTGATATCCAAGTAGGGTATGGTTCGGGAACAAAAACATAAATGATAGAGGAAGATACCTCTAAGGGGAAAAGATGGATTGGAATATTTTCCATAAATTCATGAAAATAATATGTCATGTTTGCATTGATTTACTTGGATGATGAAAGAGTAATTGTGCACATAAGTGGCACATATACTAAATGCATTAAGGAGATGCATGTGTATAAGAGAGGGCAGGTATAGAATTTCCCATTATGGGAGGAAGACCCTCTAGTACTCCAAAGAGTTGTGGAAATGGTAAAGAGAAATTGGGTGGCCATGAATATTGGCACCCTGGTTACCAACCAAGAATAGATGCTTGAATGCATTCATGTGAAATTTTAATTCCATGTAATACATGTCGATTTGAGGTAATGATCAACTCAACGCAGGAAACACATTCATGTTGTAACAATGAATGTTGATAAAGTAACTATGGGGTGAGGGGTTGGTTGAGTTCCAACTAACAAAAATGTGGTATTCTGAAGGCAATGCAAAGATGCATTGTGTAAATGTCGCCATGGGAATTGGCACATTGGATTAATTGCATATGAAGTTTGATTGCATTATGGAAAGCTTGGTGTGCTAAATGATGCATGTGTAGAAAATGATAATTCTTTTTATTTCGTATGATTAATAGGAAGAAGTGATGCAAACTGTTAATATGTACAATTTTAAGATCACTTGTGGGCCACTAAAAGTGTGCAATGAAAATACAATGTGGATGAGAAACTAAAAATATGTTTGGTTGTGTGAAGGTTGAGAAATTGCAGGAAAGATGGTCTTGGATATGGAATCAATGTAAGTCCATAAGGAAGGCCAATGCATGTTGTTCCAAAAAGTCAAATTGTCATGATCAGATGGGAACTCATGTTAGGAATCTGAATTATTATATGGAACATATTTGAAAACTTATATGTAAAATTTGAAATATGTGGGGAGTAGATTTGAAAAGAAAATTCTGATTGAAATTATATATATATATATATATATATATATATATCAAAAATTTTGTAATTTGGATCAATGTATGTGATACAGGTGAGATGACAAATATGTCCCGAAGAGACAGATGATGGTTGTTGAATTGCAATGCATGGAAAGAGGCCATTGTTCTGACAGGGGAACCATGTGACGTGCCATGATCACATGTGATATTGTTGTGTTGTGTTAGAGAAATCCAGAGGGACGCCTCGACTGTAAGACTATGTGAGTCTCTATACTCTACTTTTGCAATAAATCCTTAGCATGCAAGATGGATCACCCAAGGGACTGTGCAACAGAGAAGGGAATTCATGAGCCTGGAAAGTGAGTGACAGCAAAGAAGAAGAGACTTGAATGTGAAAGCATGATAGATGGGATCATGAGCACAATGGGCATGTCAAAGAAAAATAGTGAGATGAACTATAACCATGGCATCCATATGGATGCAGATCCATGATTGCATAGATAAGTATTGTGTTGAAAAGTGAATTCTATATTGAATTGTGACTAACAATGAGATATGTTATGCATTGAATTGGTTTTAATAACCTAGATGTTGTTTGGTAATTGTGTAGGCATGTTGTTGTCATACCATAGGTCTGGAAATGGACCGACTTTGAAGGAAATTAACAGTGTTGAAGTAAGCAAAGGATGAAGACCATGGCATGAATGTTGAGGTGCAGAAGAATATCGAGGACAATGTTTCTATTAGGGGGGGGGGAATGTAACACCCCATTTTCAATCCCCTAAATTAAATTGTAATTAATTATGCTTAGCGATGATTTTATCTCAGCATAGAGACATTATTGTCATGCCATTGCATATGAATAATGTAATTGTATTATTGTTTAATAAAATAAATCCAAACAGGTGACTAGAGGGTGGATCACAAGTATTATCCATGATACCACTAGAGGGATTAGTGAGGGGGCATAGAGGGGATTCAATGTTGCTAAGGACCCCAAACCACCTTGTTGAATTATTTTGGGGGAAATGAACGTTATTTCCCTCTAGCTTAAATCAAAAGCCAATCATTTATTGAAGTATGGTTGGGGAGTTGAGAAAGTACCTCCCACATAAATGCATGGGAGTAATGGACTGCTACGTCCATGGAAAATGGTGGACCTCCTAGTTGCATGGGAGAGAACTTGAGAAACTTCAAGATAGAAATGATGGGTGCACGAGGGGTGAGAAATAGGAGAGCAGAGCATAGCGACGCACATGTGTGTGTTGAAGAAGATAGTCTTGGTATTGACAATGAAAGAGATGGTGATGAGTAGGGAATGCTCAGATATTTGTAAGAACCCATGAGCAAAGAAAGCATAGAAGAATTCAAGCAAGAGTATTTTTGTGAGGTTGGTCTGAAAACCAAACTTGACCTTAGCTGAGAGGGTTGTGAGCTTGGTGCTTGTTGGACAGAAACTTACACTAGAAGGGGAGGGAGCTGAGGGATTGTGTTATCAATGAAGGGACTCCCTTGTGAAAAATAAATCTAGATGGGAAGGTATCTTATAAGACTCGTAGAGGCCCTAGGAATGGTGGGTGTAATGGTTTTCAACTAGTGGTTGTGTGAAGGAGAATGGCCTTCACTTCTCTAGTTGCTATGAGAGGCTAAGAAGATTCCCTAGTGGTATCATGGCTTGGCACGGGGGTGGCTAGATTGTAGATACCTAGTGCATATGAGCCTATGGTTGGGAAAGAAAGCATTCACCCTCATTTAGTTGTCTGATCAGCAATTTATAAACAAATAAGTGCATATGTATGCTCAATCGGTTTGGAAAATAACTAATACAAATGAGTCCTTGGTATTTTCATGTATGGTCTTATGTTTGTTCAAACTATATGAGTTACTATGCTTGTGTGAATTATGGACTTAGATGGTTTATGATGAGAGTTATGCTCAGTTGGTTTGGACACCATTTTCTAAATAGATAAATCTCACGTGTACTCTATTTGTTCAAATATCTAAATGAAATAAGCATGTACTGCATTTATGCTATAGCATGGAATTGGGAATTGACTTAGTAATTCCATGAATGTTGGATAACCACTCTTGTTGGTTATCTTATTTTGAATAAATATGAAAACAACATGTAATTCATGGCTCGAAATCCTAAGAAATCAGGGAAGACTTAAGGTAGAGTATGGTTACTGGTTTAGAGAGAGATGAAATGAATGCTTGGTCTGTGTGTGTATATGTCAATCTTTGCACTTGTAGGAAGTGTTAAATTCCTTTGAGTCCCAGTTCTTTGTTCAGGCCAGAGCTTGGTTATGCCTTGCTTGAATGTGGCAAGATTCTTTCTTATATTTCTTGAATTGCAAGAACGTTAGGCCAGTAAGCCTAGGTTCTGCATGATCTTCAGGGTTGTTTTCCTTGAAATTTGTCTTACCTCAGATGCCTAAATGGTTTGAGCTTGAAACCTGTGACTTCTTATGAAGTCTTTGTTGTGACCGAGTAAAGTTGAACATGGAAGTCATCTTCATGGCCTTGTGTAGGCAATGGTTCATAATTCCACTCAAAGCTGGTAGGTTAAAGAATTGAATTTGGTATTTGATCCTCTTTCACATGAATCACAACATGACAGGCACCGGATATTTGAATGTGTAGCATCGGGGATATCTGAAGATACGGGCATTCGACCTGTTTAGTTATATGTCCCTCGTTGAAATCATAGATACCCGGATGGTCACCATTCCGCCAGCAGAGTTCCACAACTTAAATTACTTGTTGCCGAGTGTAGGGTACATGTATCTGGAAGCCCAGACATCTGACACTTTATTCAATCATCACATGAAGTTTTCTTTGAATCCCTGGACACCAGATTGGGCGAGATTTCAGTGTAATGTTTTTGTCTTTTGTAAGTGTACAAGAGGAAGAGTTGGGGAACGTGTGCGTGACGCCATGGTAACGTGTCGTGCCCAGTAGCGGTCAAAGTGCCACGGTGGAAGATGAGTGTCAGTTTGGTATTGGCATGAGACAAGAGCAGGATTGTTGTTGGGAGTGAATCCCTTGGACAATTTCCTTAAATATTGGTCATTGGATCGGAGGGTCAATAGATTTCGTTCATCTGATCGATGTCAAATGTGAAATTAGAAAGTCGTGAGTATTCAGATCCAACCCTTTTCAAAGTAACGAAACAGTTTTAGGTCCTAGATCTGGGATGTCTGGATGAGATCAAGTCCCAACATGGGAAAATGTATCCAGCCATCAGGTCACTCATACAATGTAATGCAGGGATTTACCCTAGATGTCGGATATAACGAGGATATGGAAAGGTTCTAGCACAAGGTTTCGTCAGAGGTCGGGAGGATGGGATGACATCAGCCTCCATGTGTCATGACAGATCATCAACTACTATGTACAAATATATTGACGTGGCATGACACATCATCAGCTACAGGTCATGCCACACCAGTATACTTGTACATAACTATTAGCAGCCACATGTCGGTGCCATGTCAACCTGCGTCTAGTCTTGTGGAGGAGTGTCATGCTAGGCAGCATGCCAGGTCAATCCATGTGTTGTTTGATGCTAGCTAGACATCCGGATTTGGCTTTTGGTAAACAATAAATTTTGGATTCCTCTGGATCCTAGATTTCTAGATGTGTCAAGGTTCCCAGTCGGAGTTCCACATCCGGATCTGGATCTTTGTGAAAGGGGATTCATGGGATTTTCTCGATCCCAGATTTTGAATGCTTCAGGGTTCTGTGTCAAGGTTTTGAAGTAAGCTTAGGAGAGAGTCGTTGCCCTAGATATCTGGACCATTCAATGTGTGGGAGGTTTGTTAAGAGACAACCCTTGGGAGGCTCAGATGCCTGAATCTTCGGATGTGAAGGGTTTTGTTTTAAGGTTCTAGGGGGGGAAGGATATATGAACATCTAGACATCCGTAAGAAGTTTTTTTAGGGATTTATAAGGAAATCCAGACTTTCGGATTAGTGTTGGCTCTACCTCTGAGTTTCACCTGTTGGTTTGTGTAATATGCCAATCAGTTATTGGTCGAGATATGCCACGCATGGATTGTATGTGTCCCAACGCATCAGCTTCTGAGTTGTGTCACATTGGATGATATGAGTGACGAGAGTCCACGTGGGTGCCACGCGGAGGTGAGGTGGATTTTGGCAGGAAAATTGTTTGAAATATTTAAGCAGTCATATGTTAATGTCTCGAACTCGAATTTGAGCATAATTACGATCGTTGGAAAGCTCTCAACGAGCAAAACCAACTTATGAGCTCATAATTGGATTCAACGATGCTATTTAAGAAAATAATTTAGAGAAAATAAATAAGAAATTATGTACACCCATCAACATAATGAGAAATAGAGAGTTAGATGTGTTAAAATATGTATGTTCATATTAATGACATACATACCTAAAAAAAAATCAAATTGAATTACTTATTTTTTTGGAATCAAAAACTTCTTCATTATAGATTTAAATTCATATTAACCCGAAATTTATTAAACATAAAGAAAAATGAAATTCCTTAAAATACCAACCTTTCTTAAATTTTTCTTTATAAAAAATATACTTTAAAAATTTAACATCTCTATGTAATATATTAATTAATATTAATATTTTTAATACTACATAATTTAATCGATTTGTACAAACTATTTAAATATAAGAAAAGTGAAACTATTTTTTGATGTTATTTTTTAAATATTAAAATACTACATGTTCCCTTTAAGTTGGAACACATCTAGTTCATAATTTTACTATAAAATACACAATGAAATTTGAAGCAATAAAATTACACTCAGATTCAACTAAGCATATCACAACTTTGCACGAGTGGTTTCAAAAGTCACAAGTATCACAAACTTTCAACTTACAGTCACTTGAAATGACTTGAATCCATGTGGAATTATATGACATAGTCTAAAATATACATTTCCAAATACGCCACATCTTCTGTACATTCCACGTGGCATGCAATGCCTGGACGAGTTCGAAACATACATTAAACTGCTTTCAAGCTGGGATATAATAAATCTTTAACATGGACAAGCCAGCTCTCATGTCACCATTATTAATGAGACTTCAAGCCTAAAAGAAGTTAACCAGGCAACAAAATAAAGACACAGCGACCATGTCATCATTAGTAACAGGACTTCAAGCCTAAAAGAAGCTAACGAGGTAGCAATATAAAGAGACTGGGGTCATGTGCTTGATATGACCACGTTATTTGCTCAGTTCAGCATAAAACTCGAGAAGATTTCCATATGCTGGGTATCAAAGGCACACACAGATATCTCCAAGCACATATCTTCATAGATTTTCAGCCAGCAGCCTGAGCTGCAGCCAATCTTGCAATGGGAACCCTGCCAATCAAGATTTTGTTAGACACTGGCTTTGTATACCACCTGATGCTGGCGAAGTCAAAGACAGGGAAAATAAGGCAATGTCATCCTTGTTAAACATAATTTCAATGTAGTTTCAAGATGTTCAGTGGTGCGGGAGATTCAAACCTGAAAGGCGAACAGGAAACA
>ML796325.1:0-17840 GCA_009831015.1 Picea engelmannii | reverse complement strand
ATCTTTGACAGCACGCCACTCGAGAACTGATTTTAAGAACCTTTTAAGATTTGACACTTTCAACAGCGCGCCAACTGATGAAACGATCTCCTTAGCTGTTGAAAGTGGGCACTTTCCACAGCGCACAATGAACCTTTGAAACCGAGTTAGCTGTGGAAAGTAAAAAATGACGATTTTGAAAAAAGAAGACTTTACAATCCAAATTATTTTTAAGTCAAACCAAAATCTAAAATTTTGCAGCTAAAAGACTCAACAATGAATTGAGGAAACTATCAATAGCCATGCTATCCACCGTAAAACCCAACCAAAATGATGGTGCTATTTTGGGAGTTAACACCATCTATCATGATTTCACATTCAAGTCTCTTCTTCTTTGCAGTCACTCACTTTCCAGGCTCATGAATTCCCTTCTCTGTTGCACAGTTCCTTGGGTGATCCATCTTGCCTGCTAAGGATTTATTGCACAAGAAGAGTATAGAGACTCACATAGTCTTACAGCCGATGCGTCCCTCTGGCTTTTTCTAACACAACACAACAATATCACATGTGATCGTGGCATGTCACATGGTTCCCCTGTCAGAACAATGGCCTCTTTCCATGCATTCCAATTCAACAAACATCATCTGTCTCTTTAGGACATATTTGTCATCTCACCTGTATCACATACATTGATCCAAATTACAACAATTTTGATATATATATATATATATAAATAATTTCAATCAGAATTTTCTTTTCAAATCTACTCCCCACATATTTCAAATTTTACATATAAGTTTTCAAATATGTTCCATATAATAATTCAGGTTCCTAACATGAGTTCCCATCTGATCATGACAATTTGACTTTTTGGAACAACATGCATTGGCCTTCCTTATGGACTTACATTGATTCCATATCCAAGACCATATTTCCTGCAATTTCTCAACCTTCACACAACCAAACATATTTTTAGTTTCTCATCCACATTGTATTTTCATTGCACACTTTTAGTGGCCCACAAGTGATCTTAAAATTGCATCACTTCCTCCTATTAATCATATGAAATAAAATGAATTATAATTTTCTACACATGCATCATTTATCACACTAAGCTTTCCATAATGCAATCAAACTTCATATGCAATTAATCCAATGTGCCAATTCCCACGGCCACATTTATACAATGCATCTTTGCATTGCCTTCAGAATACCACATTTTTGTGCCATGTATTCCACTAAGGTCAATTGGAACTCAACCAACCCCTCACCCAATAGTTACTTTATCAACATTCATTGTTACAACATGAATGTGTTTCTTGCATTGAGTTGATCATGACCTCAAATCAACATGTATTACATGGAATTAAAATTTCACATGAATGCATTCAAGCATCCATTCTTGGTTGGTAACCAGGGTGCCAATATTCATGGCCACCCAATTTCTCTTTACCATTTCCACAACTCTTTGGAGTACTAGAGGGTCTTCCTCCCATAATGACAAATTCTACACCTGCCCCCTCTTATACACATGCATCTCCTTAATGCATTTAGTATATGTGCCACTTATGTGCACAATTACTCTTTCATCATCCAAGTAAATCAATGCAAACATGACATATTATTTTCATGAATTTATGGCAAATATTCCAATCCATCTTTTCCCCTTAGAGGTATCTTCCTCTATCATTTAGGTTTTCGTTCCCGAACCATACCCTACTTGGGTATCAATGACATGAAACAATCAATAAAAAATTCTAAATATATTACCAAGATACAATTTTTTTCCAAAAGGGATTCCTACCCAATCCCTTCCAAGTCACATGCTATAAAGGCATGCTAGTTTTTTTTGTTTTGATATACCTATCTAACTTCCATCAACCTGTTAATGAATGCAACTATAGGAGACATCCTCCAGCCTACAAACCTGTGAGATTTGGAATATAGCATCTATTTGAAGTCTTACTCTCAGCTTACAAACCTAAGAGAAAGCCCCTAATAAAGGGTTTGTGGTTCCAACCTGGGACATGGGCTAGGAATGTACATGACCTCCTCCATGACGCGAGAGAGAAGAACTCTAGATGATTATCCAATGTAAGAACGATCTGTTGAGTTAGGGAAATCCTAAAAAGTGTTGGGCACATCATCATGAGAATAAGAACAAAGATGGTGTGATGGACTCCTATGAATAAGAAACAGAGTTGATGTGAAGACTCCAGATGATCCTCCTATTGGTGGCAGTGGGAAAGCAGATCTGTAGAGAAGACGTGAGTATGGATGAGCATAAGTGCATGTGTGAGGACCTAGCTCATCTGTGTAATGCAGTGACTCAGGTCTATGGCATCCCTATGGATGTGGCCCCTAGTGGATGAGCACTAGTGGGTGTATCATATCCTTTGCTATATATATTGTTCAAGAGTCATACCTACCTATAACCCTAGTTATTGTGTAAAGGGTACATGTTGGCCCTATCTTATTGTGTCTAAAGATAAATTGTAAAAGATGATTAATATTAATATTAATATTAATTATTATAATAACAAACAATTAATATGTCTAAGTGAAGTCGGCCCTATTGTTCCAATAGACACTTCAGTTGATAGGACAATTCTAATATAAGTAAGAGGAAATCTCTCATTCGTAGACACACACTCACTTGCAAGTTTTGGAAATTTCAGCAATCACACTTCTTGGTAAAAGTTTCGCACCTCTCTTGAGCACTAGGGTTTCTAGGTTTTGTGCACCCTCTTGTGTGCTAGGATATTCTTGAAGGTAAAGGTATTTCTCTTGAATATTATAGCAAAGGATTTGGCTGGGTTTTTCTCCCTTGTTTGAGAAGGGTTTCCCAGGATATATCTTGTGTTCTTGTGCATGGTGCTTCTTCACGTGATCTTGGTTGCTGCAACATTTATGGTTATGGTTGATTGATAAATGGAATTAACTTCATGCTTAACCTAATGCTATGAAAACAATAACATGGTATCAGAGCATAGGTCATGAAAGAACCCATTGCACAAGCATCCACCAAGTCTCATCTCTTTTTCCACAAACCTTTCACTTCTGCAAAACCGTACAACCTTCCCAAGGTTCAAGAAAATTCCGGATGACCCTCTTTTTGAAGTATTCCAACCTCTGAAACTTGGACGCTGAGGATAATTACACCATAGAAGAGTATGACCTCTTCCAGCGCATCTCCAGGGTCTCTCAAAACTCAATTCCGAGAAAATTTGATTTTTGGCCCTAGGGTTTCTAGGGTGTCGAAACTTTTGCAGAATATTTCTGTTTTTCTGAAGAAATATTGTTCTGGATCAACAAGCATCTCTGTGATACTATTAAATTGATTTTTGGTAGTCATAAGTCCAAAACATAATCCAGACTACTAATATTCAAGAAAAGATGAAGAACATAACTCCAATGGAAGATAGGCTTGATGGAGCAAGCAACTTCAACCCTTGGAAATCAAAGTTTCTAGTCACTCTTGAAGAAGAATATATCCTGGATGCAACCACTAAAACTCTACCAGAAACAACAATTGAATTAGAGAAGAAAATAAGATGACGTCAAAGCAAGGAAGATAATCATCTACTCAGTAAGAGATCCTCTCTTGCCCCAGATTGAAAATCTGAAGACTGCCTACGATATGTACAAAACGCTAAAAGGAATGTTTGAAAGTGACAAAACTCTCAGAGCCCTTGCCTTGAAAAGTCAACTCCAAAGTACCAAGATGACAAAAGATGACACAATTGCAATTTTCTTCATGAAGCTATCAGAAGTTAAAGAACAACTCGAGACAATTGGAGAAAACATATCTGATAAAGAACTTGTCTTAACTACTCTTCAGAATCTTCCAAAATCATGAGAGCCCTTCCTTTAGAGCATCAGTGGAAGAGAAACTCTACCAACATTTGAACGACTATAGATAGATTGTACACAAGAAGAACTAAGACTAAAAAATAGAGGAGTGGAAGACAACTCATAAGAAAATCATGCTCTTGCATTCCATACCAGGAAAGGAGGAAAATTCAAAAGAAACTTCAGGGAAACATTTAAAGAAGAAAAGCCTTCATATCAAAGAAGAGACCTCTCAAAAGTTCAATGCTACATATGTGACAAGTACAAACATGTTGCTAAATATTGTCCAACCAGAAAGAAGGAAAAACAATATGCCACCAATGCCAACGTTGATCCTGATCCATATAAGGAAAATGAAGAAAGACGAAATGAGAAGTATTTTGTCTAAAGAAGAACGTTACTACAAATAGGTAAAGTTATTCTATTCTAAATATTAAAGTGAATTGTATTTTTCTTAGAATAAAAGAAGAATATCACTACTTATAAAAGAGCTTTCAAAACTTGGACCATTATCCCTGGTTCAGGAGTCCAAAACCTTTCCCTTTGTGCAAAGAAGAAACATTATCCTTGAAAGAAGAATAACAATGAATCTTCAAAGACATTCCAGTTCGACATCCCTGGTCAGAGACAGATTGAGACAAGCAGAAACGTTGTCCTTCAAAGATCCAGAGAATCTCAGATGAAGATTGATAGTAAGACTATACCTTCTCCCCCTTCAACAGTTCAGAGGGAGAAAGACATTATTCCAGTTGATCCAGTTGCTCCAGTTGATATGTTCAGAAATATTGCAGTAGGGCATAAAAGGACTACCTAAACTCACTCTGCAAGAGGCAAAGAAACATACAAGCCTCTCAAGGCACATTCCGAGAAATCAAAAAGAGATTTTTCGAGCTATCCTTCAGTCATGAGACACCTCATTGATGTTGAGACTCCTTGTCTTAGAGAAGCAGCAAAGAGAACTGGTATGGCAAGACTCTATAACATAAGAATACTAGTACATATTAAAGGATGATGCATAAGATATTATTCAGGAACCATAAAGGGAAGTTTTTGGTAACTTCCAAGTGGATCTATAAGATCAAGCCTACAACTGATGGAAGTGTCGAGAAATTCAAAACGAGATCTATAGTCAGAGGTTTCTCATAAAAAGAGGGATTTTTCTATGATGAGACACTTGACCTAGTGTATATGATACACTTCCATCCGTACTACCTTCCATGAGTTGGAAACTGTATCAGATAGACAGATTCTTGATGAGTTTGGATTTCAACAAGAATGTTGTTGATCCAAACCTATATTATTACAGTGTTGGTGACAAGAGCCTGATTTTGATAACTTATTCAGAAAGCCTTGTTGTTGGAAACAAGCAAGCATTGAATTCTGATTTTTAGAAAGCCTCGTTGTTGAAAACAAGCAAGCATTGAATTCTGATTTTCATAAAGGATCTAAGTATGATACACTACTTCTTGGGAAAAGAAGTATGACAAAATGAAAATCCACCGTGATGGATTTAAAGAAGAAGATTGATGATGATTCAGATGAGACTAATCCACAATTGATTAGATCACTAATGTATCCAGACAACACCAGAATTGATTCATGCCATACAATGAATGTGATGAGTCAACTAAGACAGGTTCACTAGGCAACAACAAAACATGTATCAAGCCACAGTTGGATATGATCTGAGATATGCTTCCAGTGTGAACTTGAGTTGATAGAATATGTCAATTCAGATTGAGCAGAAAGTACAGTAAATCGGAAAAGCACATTCGGTTGATGTTCTACCTTGAAGTCCTCCAAGGTTTCCTGACACAACATGAAACAAAACTATGTGGCCTTGAGTGCACCAAAGACATAGTATATCTAGCAGTGAGTGTGCGAAGCAATGTGGCTCCACAAACTTCTGACATGTTTACTTAACCATGAGATGGATCCTATGATGATAACTAAGAGCCGTATGTAAATCTCCTTGAGATTCCAGTGTTTTCTGATGGTTCAAAACATGACGAGATGAAGTACCTTCATATCATAGATATGATACAAAAAAAATATTGTATACTTGCAAGTCCCTTCCCACACATGAGCAGACTGCAAACATTTACTTGGTGAAGAACTCCTTCCGAGTTAAGAGAGAGTATGGATAACATTATCCAAAAACAAAACTCGAGTACATCGATATGAGACTTGGCATGATGGAGAATGCCTCCCTAGCTGAGAGGGAGTGCTAATGAATGCATCTATAGGAGGCATCCTCCAGCCTACAAGCCCGTGAGATGTGGAATATAACAACTATGTGAAGTCTTACTCTCAGCTTACAAAACTGAGAGAAAGCCCCTAATAAAGGGTTCGTGGTTCTAGCCTGGCATAGGGGCTAGGAATGTATATGGCCTCCTCCATGACGTGAGAGAGAATAACTCTAGATGGTTATCTGATGTAAGAGTGATCTGTTGAGTTAGGGAAATCCCGAAAAGCGCTGGGCACATCATCATGAGAATAAGAACAAAGATGATGTGATGGCCTCCTCTGAATAAGAAACATAGTTGATGTGAAGACTCCAGATGATCCTCCTGTTAGTGGCAGTGGGAAAGTAGATCTGTAGAGAAGACGTGACTATGGATGAGCATAAGTTCACGTGTGAGGACCTAGCTCATCTGTGTAATGCAGTGACTCAGGTCTATGGCATCCCTATGGATGTGGCCCCTAGTGGATGAACACTAGTGGGTGTATTAGATCCTTTTCTATATATATTGTTCAAGAGTTAGACCTACTTATAACCCTTGTTATTGTGTAAAGGGTACAGGTCGGCCCTATCTTATTGTGTCTAAAGATAAACTGTAAAAGATAATTAATATTAATATTAATATTAATTATTATAATAATAAACAATTAATATGTCTAAGTGAAGTTGACCCTATTGTGCCAAAAGACACTTCAGTTGATAGGACAAGTCTAATATAAGTAAGAGGAAATCTCTCATTTGTAGACGCACACTCACTTGCAAGTTTTGGAAATTTCAGCAATCATACTTCTTGGTAAAAGTTGCACACCTCTCTTGGGTGCTAGGGTTTCTAGGTTTTGTGCACCCTCTTGTGTGCTAGGATATTCTTGAAGTTAAAGGTATTTCTCTTGAAGATTATAGCAAAGGATTTGGCTGGGTTTTTCTCCCTTGTTTGAGAAGGGTTTCCCAGGATATATCTTGTGTTCTTGTGCATGGTGCTTCTTCATGTGATCTTGGTTGCTGCAACATTTATGGTTATGGTTAATTGATAAATGGAATGAACTTCATGCTTAACCTAATGCTATGAAAACAATAACACAACCTTCTTGATATTACCTTATCAATTAGATGCTTCCATGGGATTCATAAGGCCCCTTCATCATCTTTCAACAACAACCTTTTTGTCTCACCCTCTATATGAGGTGGTCTACCATTGGCAACTGTTCCTCAAAAAATCCAATCTTTCATACACACGACAATTATAATCACAATTATATCATTTTTCATGTCAAATCACAATGCATGTACCATACCATTTTAAAACCATCAAATATTATCAGTTATGTCTAGACATATCAACATGCACTCTATCACATTGTCCTCAATGTTTATTAGTGCAACATAAAAAACATATCAGTTGTTTTTCTTTCACACAATGATCAACATTCTTATGCCTGGGATATTTTACACATATCAATTTTTCTCATTCAAACATTATAAACAAACAACTAGAGATGAATTAAGGGATTTTCTCCTCTAATTCCTTTACATAGTCTGGCATTTTCATCTTAGTTGTACTATTTCCAAGACCTCTCTACCAGTGCACAACATGGATTTGAACAAATAATTCATTCACATATCTACTTTTATTCTTTTTTTTCACTGCTATACTTACTTCTTTAGAAGCACAAGACTTTGCTAACAAATTAGATTTTTATAGTGGATTTTTTTTTCTTTCTCTCCATATTTGTATTTTCATCCCTTTTCTATCTGAACTTGGCTGGTCTATTTCCTTGAGCAGTTCTAGTCAAGTTCCTCTTGATATTTCTTCATTTAGAGATTCCCCCTTTCCAGAATGTAACAACACACTAACATTTCAAAGTTATCTTATGAATTAATTATAAACAAGTGCATTATCCACATTCACCAAATAAAATACGAATTATAAATATTTTAGCATATGCATGTCTTTCACACATGCATATTTTATAAATGTAATATAGGATTCTTATACAAATAGGTTGTGCAACCCACTGCCTAATTTCCCAACAACCATTAATTCTATGGATTTGTTTTCCTGACATAGTTTTTACATAGTTCCTCCTCATGGATTTTCAACATGCAACCTTCCTTGTTGCATATCCATCATCACTTAAATGTTAATGAATGCAACTATAAGAGACATCCTCCAGCCTACAAACCTGTGAGATGTGGAATATAACAGTTATGTGAAATCTTACTCTCATCTTACAAACTTGAGAGAAAGCCCCTAATAAAGGGTTTGTGGTTCTAGCCTGGGACAGGGGCTAGGAATGTATATGGCCTCCTCCATGATGTGAGAGAGAATAACTCCAGATGATTATCCGATGTAAGAGCGATTTGCTGAGTTAGGGAAATCCCTAAAAGCACTGGGCACATCATCATGAGAATAAGAACAAAGATGATGTGATGGCCTCCTCTGAATAAGCAACATAATTGATGTGAAGACTCCAGATGATCCTCCTATTGGTGGCAGTGGGAAGGCATATCTGTAGAGAAGACATGATTATGGATGAGCATAAGTGCACGTGTGAGGACCTAGCTCATATGTGTAATGTAGTGACTCGGGTCTATGGCATCCCTATGGATGTGGCTCCTACTGGATGAGCACTAGTGGGTGTATCAGATCCTTTTCTATATATATTGTTCAAGAGTCAGACCTACCTATAACCCTAGTTATTGTGTAAAGGGTATAGGTCGACCCTATCTTATTGTGTCTAAAGATAAACTGTAAAAGATAATTAATATTAATATTAATTATTATAATAATAAACAATTAATATGTCTAAGTGAAGTCGGCCCTATTGTGCCAATAGAAACTTCAGTTGATAGGACAAGTCTAATATAAGTAAGAGGAAATCTCTCATTTGTAGACACACACTCACTTGCAAGTTTTGGAAATTTCAGCAATCACACTTCTTGGTTAAAGTTGCACACCTCTCATGGGCACTAGGATTTCTAGGTTTTGTGCACCCTCTTGTGTGCTAGGATATTCTTGAAGGTAAAGGTATTTCTCTTGAAGATTATAGCAAAGGATTTGGCTAGGTTTTTCTCCCATGTTTGAGAAGGGTTTCCCAGGATATATCTTGTGTTCTTGTGCATGGTGCTTCTTCATGTGATCTTGGTTGTTGTATCATTTATGGTTATTGTTAATTGATAAATGGAATGAACTTCATGCTTAACCTAATGCTATGAAAACAATAACATTAAAGTGATCTCAACCCATGACTTAGTATCAACTCTATCATTTTAGTTATTTACTTAATACTCCAGGAAGAATATTGGCATGCTTTCTTATTATGCACACAAACCACACATTTAACATGTGCATCTATTCTATTAGCTTACATTAACAATGTTATTTCATACACTCAATCATCACAATGTGTATCTATAACTAGCACGCTTTCATAATCTGGACAGACACATCTATTTGGAATCATTTAACTCATGATTGCTCACAATCATTCTCATGAAATTTCTAAAGGCACAATCATAATCATATTGCCTTCTTTTATAACAATGAAAAATTCTTGCTCATTTGATATTTCAACATTTCACACTATCTCTTTATGAGGAATGATGTACAACCCCCTCAGGGTATTATTCAAACAAAACAATCATACCCTTCAAAATAGATTCAACGATGTATCCATAACACTACTCAAAACTTGGAATGTACAAATCTTACCTCACAGTCCACTTATTCATTCCTTCATTTATACTAGGCAATCCTATAATGAATTCAATCCATGCATTCAAGCGTATATATAGATATATACATATATCAACATGCAATTTCACCGCTTTCACCATTTTCCATGTTATTCATACACATTGGCATTTTAATTCAATTCCATATTTTCTGATGGAAGTTCATATTCATTGACTGACAAATGAATAGGAAAAATCATGCACACATTGCCCTTTTTTCTCGTGACAACAGATAAACAAGATATCACTCTTGATCCACTTGCTACAAAAGCATTCCATATATCTGAAATTCAAATAGGTAATTACAACATTACCCACTGCAACAAGCTACCAATTACTATATCTCTTCATGCCTCAAATCATTTTTAATTAGCGGTCCTTTACCGAGGGAATCCTTGTTTAAATTCCTTTTCATTAATACTTGAACATACCAAGCCATACCTATATGGTATTCATCCATCTTTGGATGCTACCTGATCCATTGGCTTTTGAAGGATGTACATGCATCCCTTCACCAAAATTTATATCAACACCTTATTAATTCTTGCCTGATCTTCATAAGACTACATGCATTAACATGATCAACATTTTCATTCACGCTGTTAACTTTTCTTGTTGTTATAAGATCATGAATAAAATCTATTCAATAATAGATTTCTTCCATTACCATATTAAGTGGACAAACTATATCAATTTTCCCTCACTCCATTCCTCCATCACAAGGGAGTGTCCATAAGGGTATTGGCCTTTAAGTAAACAACAATCATAAATACATGAGGCTATGCCCACCTATGTTGCTAGACAACATTTCATTTGTCAAAACGCAATTGTGCCCACTCTTTGAAACTCATACAACACCTAGGGAAATTATCAAAGTTCAATTTCTGGTTCAAAGGCTACATAGCCTCAATGCCATCATTCTTTGTTCCATAATCCTATGCTTCTATTATTTTTCATTATAGGTCAAATAAATTGACTTTGACAATTTTTCCATTAGTCCTACAAGCATGAGGAATTATTCATACATGGATTAGTCTTTTATTTAAGCACCAATTATAATTTCCAGGGGCTCTATCAACCCATAATTATAGTCAACATTTAAATTATTAAACCAACCAGTTTATCCATTCTTTGGATTCATGTATCCCTATGAAAATATTCTACTCTTCCTGCCATTCACATTCGGATTTTTAACCATCAATGCCTGTCAACATATTGAAACTCCTGTAGGAGTCTTTCTAATTCTAGCAAGGGAATGACATAACTTTTCTGTTGTACATCAACATGATTAAATTTTCGGTTGTGTAAATTCTAAAATGAATTTTCAATATTTCATTTCAATAAGCTTCTGCAATTAATATTTAAATTTTAATGCAAATAATTTTTTTTCGATGGGCTCTTCTTGACCTTGGTATACCAATATTATGACTGTTCTCTGGCCCATTCAGGCCTAGTGTTTGAACTATGCTCTAATACCACTCTGTAACACACCCAACCTCCTAACCCTCATTAGGATGGTGGGGTGTACATCATTTATTATTTATTTCCTCTAAATTACCTTCTTAAAGAACACCTCTGAATCCAATTATGAGATCATAAGTCAGTTCTACTCATCGAGAGTTTTCCAACGATTGTAATTATGCTCAAATCCAAGTTCGAGACAAAAAGATATGGCCACTTAAATAGTTCAGGCCTTTTTCCCACCAAAATCCACCTCACATCCATGTGGTACCCACGTGGACCCTCGTCACCCATACCATCCAATGTGGAATAAATCAGGCGGTGTTGTGTCAGGATATGCAATCCCTATGTGGCATATCTCAGCCATTATCCAACAAGTATATTGCACAGACCAACGAGAAGAACTCAAAGGCATAACCGACACTAATATGGAAATATGGGAATCCATATTTCCTTATAAATCCCTAGAAACATTTCTTCTAGATGTCCAAATATCCTTTCCCCCTAGAACCTTAAAGTATAACCATTCACATCCATAGATCCAAGCATCCATGCCTCCCAAGATTCGTCTCTTAACAAACCTCCTAGATACCAAATGGTTCAGATATTTGGGGCGAGGACTCCCTCCCGAGCTTACTTCAGAACCTTGACACGAAACCATGAAGCATTAAAAATCCAATATTTGGAAAATCCCATAAATCCCATTGGACAAAGCACTGGATCAACATGCGGAACCCCGACTGGGAACCTTGACACATTCAAAAATTTGGGATCCATAGGAATCCAAAATTCCATGTTTACCAAAATCTGAATTTGGATGTCCAACTGACATCAAACAACATGGGGATTGACATGGCATTCCTCCTGGCATGACATTGCTCCACAAGACTAGATGCAGGCTGACGCGGCAATTTTGTACGGATATATTGATGTGGCATGACACGTAGGTGACAACGTGGCATGACACATGGAGGATGATTTCATCACATCGTCCCAGCCTTTGATGGAACCTTACGTTGGAAACTTTCCATATCCTCATTATATCCACCTTATATCTGATATCCAAGATAAATCCCTACACTACATTATCCGAGTGACCTGATGGCTAGATGCGAGATACATTTTCCCACGCCGGGACCTGATCTCATCCAGACATCTAGGATCCAATATTTGGGATCTAGATACTTACAACTTCCGAATTTCACTCTTGAAAATGATCATACGACCAAAATCTATTAACCCTCCAATCCAACGATTGGGATTTAAGGATATCGGCCAAGGGATTCACGCCCAACAATGATCCCACTCTCGTCTCATGCTAATAACAAACAAACACTTGTGTTCCACTATGGCACTTTGACTGCCAATGGGCACGACACGTCGCCATGGAATCACTCACACATGCCTAGACTCTTCTTCTTGTACACTTACAAAAGGGAGGAACCTTGCGTTGGAACCTCGCCCAACCTGACATCTGGTGGTTCGGGGAAAACTTCATTTGATGAGTGAATAGAGTGTCAGATGTCCAGTCTGTTGATTTTTCTAGTGCAATAGATAATAACACAATATTTCTGAAAATTGATAATTACTTCTAATAATATTGTTTTTCACTTTTCAATTTATCATTAAGCAATTATACTTCATAAATGCAACCATATAAATGTTGTAGAATAATAGTAGAGATCACAGAAAGAACACAAGATTTACTAGGAGATGCAAATTGTTTCGGTTACAAATGAGCCAAACTGGCTCCTTATTTATACTAAACTAGCCTCCCCAACATACATGATTTTTCACTTTTCGCATTGTGAAGACCAACCATAGTTACAAAATCCGACACTCCCTCTTAACTAGGGAGGTATTCATAACAACCAACTAAATATACTCAAGTTGACAAAAAATATATCTATGAAAAGGTCATATCAAAAATATTATCATCATCATTTGCAACATCAACAACAACTTGTCATCACAAGGAATCGACTTTATGGGCCATAGTTCATTTGAGTAATCATGCATGATGCTTGAATAAGTCAGGTGTTGAAACCTGCATGCTCAAATGAGTGTCCCACAGTTTCCACGCACTCAACAGAGTGTCTCGTGACTACAAGGACCATTCTTCCTGATCAGGTCGACATGTTTTCCACAAGAATAATGTCAGTCCTTCCAGATGTTGAAAACCATGCCATGGGATACACAGAACATTCCTCTAATCAGGTCACTACATGTGCCATAGAGAAAATGTAAGTCCAATACCAACCTCCCTAATCAAGTCACCATTCGTGCCATAGGGGGTGAACCATTCATCCTGATCAAGTCACCATCGGTGCCACATGAGAATGTCGGTCCTGGACCATTTTCTGCAGAAAATGTCAGTCCATGATATATTATAAATTTGTCCAACCTGGACCATTCTCGAAAGGGATAATGTCAATTCAACAACATACTAACTATCCATAATGAAAGAATATCAAACTCCCTCTCAACCAATGGAGTAATCTCCACAAGCCCCAACTTGTCCCTGAAGTATACAAGCTTCCCTTTGGAAAAGGGATTCGTCAAAATATGTGTTGTCTTCTTATCGATGGAGATGTACTAGAGCTTTACTTGTCCCTTATGGAATTTATCACAGATGTAGTAGTTCTTGATCTCAATGTGCTTCGACTTGTCATGGAACACAAGGTTCTATGAAAGCTTCACACAACTTTGATTATCACAATATATCACGGTCGAGTCGAATGCTTGGTCAAATAGTCTAGAAACCAACTTACAGAGCCATACTACTTCTGTACAAGCATCACAAGCTGCAATATACACTGCCTTTGCAGTTCTAAGTGCAATAGACTTATGTTTCCTGCTAGCCTAAGATATCATAGCAGATCCCAAACTGAAACATACACCAGAAGTACTCTTTCTATCACTTGAACTCCCTTCCCAATTAGAATCTGTATATCCATGTAGTTGTACATCACTGTTTGAAACATATCTTAAACCATAATTTAATGTGCCACACAAATATCTCAAAATGTGCTTTGCGGCTATCCATTGCTAATGTCTTGGTTCCACCTGGAACTGGCTCAACATGTTCACAAAAAAACAAATGTATGACATGGTATTAACGAGATACATCAATGAGACAATCAACTGCCGGTACGTGGAGGGGTCTACCATATCAGAATCAGAGTCTCTCAAATTCTTAAAATTTGTCACCATGGGAGTTTCCATGGATTTGCAATCCATCATCCCAAACTTCTGAAGGATATTTACAACATACTTCCCTTGACCTAGGATTATTTCATCAGGATTATGCCATACTTCTAGTCCCAAATAATAGTGCATGAGACCAAGATCCTTCATGTCAAATTTAGAGGCTAGCTCCCTCTTACACTGAATAACGAGAGGCTCTATACGTGTTAGAAATAAGTCATCAACATATAGTAGTAGAATCATAGGTGCATCATTCACAAAATTGTAATAAAGGTTTGGATCAACATAGATCTTGGAGAATCCAAGTCTCATCAAGTAGTTGTCAATCCGTGCATACCAAGCTCTTGGAGCTTGCTTGAGTCCATACACAGATTTATTTAATATGCAAACATGGGACTCTCTCCGGTGCACCTCAAAATGTTGAGGTTTATCTATTTTTCAATCACTCCATTGAGAAAAAAATATCCTCACATCCATTTTATGTAGACTCCATCCCATGGAAGCTGCAAGAGAGATAATGGATCTGATAGAAGTGTATCTAGAAACAAGAGAAAACATCTCATCATAGTCTTCTCCCTCTTTCTAGGAGAATCCTCTAGCCACGAACCTTGCCTTGTATTTATCAATACTTCCATCCATTGCATGTTTAATCTTGTAATTCCACTTTGAAGTCACTACATACTTCCCTTTAGGTCTAGGAACAACTTCCCATATATCGTTCTTCATGATGGATTGATATTCTTCCATCATATCTTCCTTCCATTCTATCTGCTTGACTTCTTATTCAAAGGTGGAAGGTTGTGTATTCGCAAGATGTATCATAAGTGCCACAAAACTAGAGAACCTCTTAGGTCTCTTTCTTTCCCTGAAGGTTCCACTTGGAGCTTCATGTCTTACTGCTTCCTTCAAAGTGGATTTGAGTTGTGTTGATCTCTTTGTTATCTCAGGAACAATAAATGGTTTCATAGGTTCAAGTGGTCGTTCTGGTTCTTCATTAGGATGATATAGAGAACCTGTACTTTCTTCCTTGGGATATTCATGTTCCTCTTCATCGTTGGAGTCCATGGAATCTTCTATAGATGTTCTATAAGTAATATTTTAATCAAAAGTCACGTCCCTTCTGACTTCAACCTTATGTTGTCCTGGAATATAGATTCTATAGGATTTTGATGACTCGCTATATCCAACGAATATTCCCTTCTTTCCTAAAGGTTCCAACTTCTTTCTTTTGTCCTTGGGAACATGAATATAAACAAGACAACCAAAGATCCTTAGGTGTTAAAAACTTGGTTTGTTTCTAGAGAAAGCTTCTTTTGGAGTCATGTTCTTCAATATACGATGAGGAATTATATTCTAAACATATACGACTGCCATAGCTGCTTCTCCCCATAGAAACATGGATATATTTTGATCATTCGTCAGTGCCTTAACATATTCTTCAATAGTTTTTTTCTTCCTTTCTGCCACACCATTATGTTGAGGATTATGTGGGACAATCAACTCCCTCTTAATCCCAATTTCTTTACAAAAGGAAATGAGCTCTCTGGAGGTGTATTCTCCTCCATTATCAGACCTTAGAGTCTTGATATTCTTACTTGTCAAGTTTTCCACTTCAACCTTGAATTCTTGAAACTTGTCAAATACTTCACCTTTCATCTTCAACATGTACATCCAATTATTTCATGAGAAGTCATCAATAAATGTCACATAGTAAAGAGAGCCTCCTAGAGACTTCACATGCATAGGACCGCATACATCTATATGTATTAAGTTCAAGATCTCCTTAGATCTATTTTCATTGCTTGAGAATGGCTTCTTAACATTCTTCCCAAGTGCACAACCTCTACAAACACCTTCATGTATTGGTTGGAATTATGGTACACCTACCACCATTTGATTTAGATATGGAAATGATTGAGAATGAAGGTGAGCATACCTTCTATGCCATAATTCACTAGGATTGACTTCATCATGTACACATGCTTGAGTATTTTGACCTAGGAGCTTATACAGTCTCCCATCAGGAATTCCAATACCTCTAGCATCATCTATACTAGATCCCTTGGGCCATACAATTACTTTCCTATCAACAAATCCTATTCTATCTTCTTTATATTGTAGACAAGAAATGGAGACCAAATTCTTATTCAAACCAGGTACATATAAAACATTACTGAGATGAACATTGTTATCCTATTCCAACTCAATAGATGTTTTCCCAATTCCTTTGACTCCATACGAGTTGTTGTCTCCAAGTTTTACTCTTTGAGAAATCCTCTTCTCCCTCATACTTGAGATATTGACACGGTCACCTATCATATGTTTACAAGCTCCACTATCAATAAACCACATATCGTCATTATCTTAAATAGATCTTGCAAGGGATGAGAAGTAGAAGAAACATGTATCTTCATGCTTGACTTTCTTTGAAGGTTCTTCATCATTCACATTGGCAGTTGAAGCATGATGTCTTCCTTTCCTCTTCTTTGTTGATTCAGGACAATCATGTTTGTAGTGGCCAAATTTATGTCAACCAAAACATTTGACTTTTGACATGTTTCTTTTCCCTTGATGATTAGGTATCCTTCCCGATTTCTTGTTTTGAAAGCCAAACTTCTTCTTGCCTCCATTCTTCTTGAATCTTATTGCATAAACTTGGGCATCTTTTTTTGAATTCTTTCCTTTGATGTGATCCTTTATTCTTCTTGAGCTCAATAGGTCCATATCTCTTCAAAGGTAGGAAATTCCTTTCTTGTGTTCATACTTGAATAAAATGCATCCCGTGATCTAGGTAGACCATTGAGTGAAATAATCACGATCTCTTTATCGGGAACAACTTCATTGATAGCTTGGAGTTGATCTCTTAGTTGGAATATCCTCACAAAATATGACGATATAATATCATCCTTCATCATTCTGGTATCACGAAGCTCATTCTTCAAGCTCATCACTTGACCAACATTCTTGACTGTAAATAGATTGGTTAGGGCATCATACATTTTCTTTGACGTATCCATATTTGATATGTAAGGAATCAAATGGTCTCTAATAGAGTCTACAATGATACTCATGGCATTTATGTCTTTTTCCTTGAACTTTTACTTTTCTACTTTATTTTGAGGTTCCTTTTCTTGTTCCGAATCATTCTGTGGTTCCACAATATTTCCTTTCACAATGTCCAAAACTTTGTTCTTGGAAAGGATAAGATCAATCCTTGTCTTCCATGCTCTGAAGTTAGAAGCTCCTTCTAGCTTGTTTTCTGATTTCATAGTGGAAATCATTGTTGTATAATTTCAAGAGAATAAAGGTTTCTTGAAGATAGGTCTTCTTAGATGGTGATCTCTAGATTTCTTCTTTACCGACACTC
>ML796324.1:213010-223080 GCA_009831015.1 Picea engelmannii | reverse complement strand
AGTTGAAGATAAAAATTTCTAAGCACATAAAATAAAATAAGATGATCAACATGCATAAAGAGAACTAATTTTGCATTCCGAAAATAGGGTTACAAGGCATCGTCGAGATTGTTCCCGAAGTAGTTTTCTTTGAAATTTATCAAAAAATAATAATGTATGTTACATATTCCTCGAAATTTAAATGTGTTTGTCATATAGATTGGGATGGATCCCGTGGACCATAAAAGAAATAAGTACAAGAAATAGGACTGTAGAAATAAAAATTGGGCGACGGTAGAGAGCAAGACCTGAAAATAAGAAATTGGAAGTTATCAGTCTTTGGTTAGACATTTCTATTTAAAGAGGTGGAATAAATGGATTGATAAAGAAAGCAAGATGTGATCAATATAGACTTATTATGATGGTATCTATATCCCCCTTTTCTATTTGCTTGTTGATGCCTTTTTATTTCTCTCGTCGATGGCTACTGGAATTGTTCCAACCGCTTGTTGCCCTTCATCGGTGAGCTTGTTGATTTTCCTTTGGAGCCATTCTTCAATGTAGCTTATCATGGGGGCCACGTTGATCTCATCCCATATTTTTATGTTGAAAAGCTCGTTTTCTAATTCCCTTAGATGGATAGAAAGATTGCGCAGAGCCTGATCAATTTCTTCATTTTGTACCGAATAGTACACTGGCTAGTTGTCCACACCATCTTCACCATATTCAAGGATGTCGTAATTTTTTTTTAAATACAACTCCTTAAAAATAACAACTTGTTCATCGAAGGTTTGCTTGGTTAAGGACAAGGAGTTGACTATTAATTTGGGGTCTTGGACCTCGTTGGTACTTCCAGCTAAGTCTATTTCGGTCAGCTTTATTAATAATTCTTCTTTCTTTGATATGGCTTGTTCACATGATTAGACAATGAGATGTAGGTTCTTAACTTTCTCTTTCCAGCATGCATTTAATTGTTTGATCTGGTTTGGGGAGGGGAGATATTCTTGTCTTCTTCTCATATATATCATGTTGGTGACATGGATGCCAAAAGGGAGGACCGTCTCTATATAGAAACACTCTTCATTTTTAAAATCCACCTGCAAATGTTCATGCAAATCATGTGCTCTCGTTCCAAAGGAAGTTATACTTTTTGATGTTTCCTAGGCTTGAGTAATTAGCTCCATTATTTTCTTGATATTCTTCTCCACATAGCCTCTACATGATGTGAGGAGGATGGAGGATCCTTTTAACTTGGCTGTAGGGGTGGCAGGCACGGTTATTGCTAAAGGACTGCCAAGTAATGGGATAGGAATCAAAGCTTCCTCCAATTCCTTGATTTGGTCCTTCAGTCTGACATTCTCTGCCTCGATGCCTCCAATGGAATCATCAAGAGAATATTCAGTTTCTTGGTGAAGTCGAGATATTTGGGACGACTGCATGTTCCTAAGGTTAATCTATGAACAATATTTCCCTTTCTTATTTCTTACATCTCTCTTTTCAATAATTAAATTTTTAGATTCGCTATAAAAAACAACGCTCTGGAATAGGAAGGATTCATCTTCGTCAAAAATCTCGGTCTCAACTATTTCCATTAGGGGACTATGGTAGATCTATCCCTGAGTTGATCAACGTTGTAGAATACATTATCCATATCAGTCTCAAGTTCCATTTCTTCACTTTCAGTTTCATGATCTTTTTCTTTCCCTACAATGTTTTTTCTCTTCTTCCTCACGGGAAGCTTGTGAGAACTATCAATTTTACCACGAGGAGGGTTCTTATCTCCTCCTCTGTTTGAATAATTCTAGTTTGCTTTCTTACTGGGGTGGTCCATTGGAGCGATGCTCGGAGATGTCGTACTCTTGGGAGTGGTAGTCTAGGATTTGACACTCTTCTCACCAGGGGATTTTCCCTGTTGTTTGTACAATTCAATGGTTCTTTGCAATGTCTCTAGGTCGCCAACGCCAGGAGCAAGAGTGTTGTCTTCATTGTTTCTGTCTTCGTTCAGGCATGTATGGATAAAAGAATTGTTGAAGCCAACTACTAGTAAATTGTTAATGATTTCATCTATGTGAGACATTCTCCAGCTTACAAACTTGTGAGATGTGTATCATTGCAGCTATGTGAGACATTATGTAGCTTACAAACCTGTGAGATGTGGATCATTGCAACTATGTGAGTCTTTCTCTCAGCTTACAAACCTGAGAGAAAGCCCCTAAGAAGATTACATGGTTCCTGCCTGAGACAGAGATAGGAATGCAGATATGAACTCACCCATTCAGAGAGTTGAGAATAACTCCAGATGATTATCCAGTGGGAAAGGCGATCTGTTGAGTTAGACGTGCCTGTGGCTGAGCACAAGGTGAATGTGTGAAATCTCAAAGTGTTGGGTGCATCGTCATGTGAACAAAAATGAAGGTGATGTATTAGCCTCCTCTGAGAAACAGAGTTGACGAGAAGACTCCAGATGATTCTTCTGTGTGAGGTAGTGGAAAAGAAGATCTATAGAGTGGACGTGCCTGTGGACGAGCACAGGTGAATGTGTGAAGATCTGGTTCTTCTATGTAATGCAATGAACCAAAGATATGAAATCCCTATGGATGTACCCCTAGTGGATGAGAAATAATGGGTGTATCATATCCTTTGCTATATATTTTTCAAGAGTCAGACCTGTCTGTAACCCTAATTGTTATGTAGACGGTACAGGTTGACCCCACCTTAATGTGATTAATAATAAATGTAAAATATAATTAATCTGGTTAATATTAATTATAATAATAATTATTACTATTATATTATGAATTACAGATGTTGGCCCTGTTGAGCCAATAGACACTTCTGTTGACAATTTTAGGTTAGTATAAGTAAAGGTAAATTTCCCATTGTGGAAACATATCTTTCATGTGAGTTTGGAAATTTCAGCAAGTACACTTACTTGGGAAAAGTTGTGCACCTCTCTTGGGAACTAGAGTTATAGGGTTTGAGCACCCTCTTGTGTGCTAGGGTTTATCTTGGTGGTGAAGGTATTTCTATTGAATAATATAGTAGAGGATTTGGCTGGGTTTTCTTCCCTTGTTGAGAAGGGTTTCCCAGGATACTTCTTGTGTTCTTGTGCATGGTGCTTCTTCTTGTGATCTTCGTTACTGCAACATTTATGGTTATGGTTAAATGATAAAAATGGAATGAACTTCATTCTTAACCTATCTTATTGAAAAATCAACATGGTATCAGAGCATAGGTCTTGAAAGAATCCATCGCACAAGCATCCACCAAGTCTCCTCTCACCTTTTGCAGAACCGTACGACCCTTCTAGGGTTTCCAGAAAAATTTGTACGACCCTCCTTTATGAGGTGTTTCAGCCATTAATACTTGAACGTTGGGGATAATTTTAGAATGGGAGAGTACGGCCTCCTCCAGTGCATCTCCATAGAGTCTCATAATGAAATTTCGAGCATTTTGAATTTTTTTCCCTAGGGTTTCGCTAATTTCTGCAGAAATTTCAGAATTAGGGTTTCTGCAACTCATTGAAGGAGCTCTTCTTCTCACCAGTGTTCTCTTATCTTTCAAAGGATTATCGTTGGAAGTCATAAGTCCAAAAAAACCTAAAAATGCTAGCCTAGTATAACCGTTAAGTTTTCTAACCCAGTTGACAAAGGGTTGTGAAGAATCTAAAATTATGATGAACACAACTATGTTGGAAGATAAGCTTGATGAATCAAGCAACTTCAAGTTCCTGGAAGACAAGACTTCTAAGGAAGAATTATTATGGGTGATACAAAAAGGTGTCACTGTGACCACCTCCTTCATAAATATGTTAGAGGACATAGATCAACCATGTTCCATTCGAGAAATCATATCAACACCCTCAAGTATGCACTTGTATATTTATTATATGCATCATTATCATGAGGGTAATTGCAGGACGAAGGAACCTTTTGCTGAAGTCTTGGATCTAGAGGGATATCAGTGCATTCAGAGGAACAACACACTGGAAGTGAAGACTCCAGGTTTGATTGTTGTAATTGTCATTCCTCTAAACTATATTTCTAAAGTTTGCTACATTACAAGTAAGTGTTGTAGCCGTGACAACAATCCTTAAATTGTTTTTATTCTAGAGATGTACCCATTATTCTCCTTTAGGAGATTATATTCTTCTTTTTGGTTCCTCTTGTTTTCATGTTCCAGACATGTTAAGAACAAAGGAAGATGCTCATCCTTCAGAGGGATTCACTTGACTCAGAGGGAGTCAAAAGTATTTGAGAAATAGGAAGAATAGAACCATCATTGAGACAACCAATGAAATAATGCATTATCAGAATCCTTCTATGATTCCATGGGAATAAGCATGTATGAAATAGTATATGCTCAGAACAAGAGTCTTCATCATACTTTGAAAAAAGTAACTTCTGAAGAATCCTTCACCAGAGTGAAGCTTGATATTGAACACTTCAGGATATTTGGGTGCCCAATGTATTTTCATGTACCCAAAGAGAAGAATTCCATGCTAGACCCTTTCAGGGAGAAAGTATACATTTGTGGGATAAAACAGTGAATCTTCGAAGACATTATAGATCTACATCCCTGGTCAGAGAAAGATTGAGATAGGCAGAGATGTTGTCCTTGAAGAAGAGATAACCTTTTCAAATATCCAAATAATCTAAGATGGAGATTAACATTGAGACAATACATTCTCCTCCTTCATCATTTCAGAGGGAGACAAAAATTATTCCAGCTGATCTAGTTGCTCGAGTTGATATGTCCAGAGATATTGCAGTAAGGAATAAAAGGCCTTCCTAGGCTCACTCTACAAGAGACAGAGGAACATACAATCCCCTTAAGGCACATCCCGAGAAAGAAAAAAGAGATTTTCGAGCTTCACTAGCCACTTCATTGATTTTGAGCCTCCTTGACTTGAAGAAGCAACAAGAGAACATGTAATGGCAAGATACCATAACAAAAGAATACCAATATATCTTAAAAGAATGATGTTCAAGATATTGTTCAGAAACCAGAAGGGAAGTCTATGGTAACTTTCAAGTAGATCTACAAGATCAAACATGCAACTGATGTTAGTGCCGAGAAATACAAAGCGATATCTATAGTCAAAGGATTCTCACAAATAAAGGGAGTTGTCTATGATGAGACACTTGATCCAGTAAGCCCGATACACTTCCATCCATACTACCATCCATGAGTTGGAAACTATATCATATGGATGGATTCTTGATGAGTTTGGGTTTCAACAAGAGTATTTATTATCCAAACCTATATTATTACAGTGTTGGTGACAAGAGCCTGATTTTGATGACTTATTTAGAAAGCTTTGATGTTGAAAACAAGCAAGCCTTGACTTCTTATTTTTTATGAAAGATCTGAGTATGATGCACTACTTCTTGGGACAAGAAGTATGACAGAGGACCGATGAGATTTTCCTGAGTCAAGGAAAATTTACAGTGGAAATATTAAAGAAGTTTAATATGACAGAATGCAACTCCATCGTAATGTATTTAAAGAATAAGATTGATGATGATTCAAACGAGACCGATCCATAGTTGATTGGACCACTGATGTATCTAGTTAACACCAGACTTGATTCATGTCATGCAATGATTGTGCTTAGTCATTTCACGAGTCAACCGAGACAGACTCACTAGGCAACAACAAAACATGTATTGAGATATATTCGAGGCAAAATTGGATATGGCTTGAGATATGCCTCCAGTGTGAACTTGAAGTTGCAAGATATGCTGATTCAGATTGAGTAGAAAGTATAGTGGACCGGAAGAGAACATCCGGTTGATTTTCTACCATGAAGTTTGCTATGGTTTCTTGATGCAGCAGGAAATAAAACTTTATGGCCTTGAGAACCACAGAGACATAGTATATAGCATCGAGCATGCGAAGCAATGTGGCTTCACAAGATTATGACAGATTCACTTGACCATGAGATGGATCCTATGATGATAACCAAGATCCATGTGTAAATCTCCTTAAGAAAACGATGTTTCCTAATGGATCGAAACATGATGAGATGAAATATCCTTATATCATATATATGATGCAGAGGAAAATCGTACACATGCAATAACTTCCTACACTTGAGCATATTGCATACATCTACACCAAACAAATTTGGTTAAGAATGCCTTTCTCATTGAGAGGGAGTATTGATGACTCCATCCAGGACAAAATTAAAAATACATTTGTGTGAGACTTGGCATGATGAATAATGCCTCCCTAGATGAGTGGGAGTGTTGATGATTGCATCTATGTGGGACATTCTCCAGCTTACAAACCTGTGAGATGTGGATCATTGCAGCTATGTGAGACATTCTCCAACTTACAAACCTGTGAGATGTGGATCATTGCAGCTATGTGAGTCTTTCTCTTAGCTTACAAACCTAAGAGAAAGCCCCTAAGAAGGGTACATGGTTCCTTCCTGAGACAAAGATAGGAACGTAGAGATGACCTCCTCCATTTAGAGAGTTGAGAAGAACTCCAGATGATTATCCAGTGGGAAAGGCGATCTGTTGAGTTAGACGTTCCTGTGGCTGAGCACAAGGTGAATGTGTGAAATCCCAAAGTGTTGGGTGCATCGTCATGTGAACAAAAATGAAGATGATGTATTAGGCTCCTCTGAGCAACATAGTTGACGAGAAGACTCTAGATGATTCTCCTGTGTGAGGCAGTGGGAAAGAAGATATGTAGAGTGGACGTGCATGTGGACGAGCACAGGTGAACGTGTGAAGATATGGTTCTTCTGTGTAATGAAATGAACTAGAGATATGGCATCCTTATGGATGTGACCCTATTGGATGAGCACTAGTGGGTGTATCAGATTCTTTGCTATATATTTTTCAAAATTCAGACCCGCCTGTAACCCTAATTGTTATGTAAATGGTACAAGTCGGCCCCACCTTAATGTGATTAATAATAAATGTAAAATATAATTAATTTGGTTAATATTAATAATAATAATAATTATATTATGAATTAGAGAGGTCGGCCCTGTTGAGCCAATAGAAACTTCTGTTGATAGGTTTAGGTTAGTATAAGTAAAGATAAATTCCCCATTGTGGAAACATATCTTTCATGTGAGTTTGTAAATTTCAGCAAGTACACTTACTTGGGAAAAGTTGTGCACCTCTTTTGGGCACAAGAGTTATAGTGTTTGAGTACCCTCTTGTGTGCTAGGGTTTATCTTGGTGATGGAGGTGTTTCTCTTGAAGAATATAGCAAAGGATTTGGCTGGGTTTTCTTCCCTTGTTGAGAAGGGTTTCCCAGGATACATATTGTGTTCTTGTGCATGGTGCTTCTTCTCGTGATCTTGGTTGCTGCAACATTTATGGTTATGGTTAAATGATAAAAATGGAATGAACTTCATGCGTAACCTATCTTATTGAAAAATCAAAATAAATGTTCTACAAAAATCCCATTAGGGTCAAACCCTCTTATCCTTTCAACATATCTTAGGTTCAATTTGTTGAAATGGCATGTGAATTCGTCAATCTTGTTGATGTTCCTAAACATGAAGTCCCCGACTTTCCAAGGCAGAGGAATGAACTGCATTTCTCTCTTCTCATGGAAAAAATGAAACTAGTAGTTATATTTCCTTGCTATTTATGTAACAAACATTCTTTCTGTAATGTGACCTGGAAGGAAAGAAGGTTTTTCCTTGGAGCAAAAATCATTATTACACTATAATTCTCCATTTGTTCAAGTGTCCCTTTCCTGTCCAAAAACTTGGTTTCCTGGTCAGACATCTGGGGAGAATCCTTTCCTAACAATAAATCTTTGAAAACTGAGACAAAGTCATTAAAAACCTCATAAAAACAATGGGAGGCCTTGTGCCTCCACAAGGCCTGGTACTAGAAGGTTACTGGGTCGAACTCACATTTTACCTTCTTGGACACAGACAATTTTGGAAACAAACAACAATGCGCTATCGCGAAAACGAAGTAGGATGACATATAAAATTTCTTCTCCTCTTTGAATCATGACAATTGGGAACATATTTCAATGGAAATTAGCTCCCCCCAATAAAAAATGGTTTGTTCCTTGACTGTGAAATACAAAATATAAAGAATCATGCGAGAAATGCTTGTTGTGGATTCTTGTCCTGTTATTCTTGTAAACAACCAGGCAATTTACCAGAATTGATTTCTAAACGAACTAACCTGCAACCTTGTGATATCTTCAGGAACTGTCGTCGGGTCTTCCAGGAACTCGGGTAAGAGGTCCAACCCGTTATCATGTTTTTTTAGGAATTGCTTGTAGTATTCTCCTCTGAAGGTCAATGTTGGTTGCGAAAATCTTAACATGTTGCAGAAGATCTGAGGTGACAAAGAAATAAGAGAGTGGTCCCATAGAGGAATAATTATTTGGCTTGAAATATATCTCTCGGCGCACCGAGAGACCACCTCCTTACAGTAAAAAACTTCAGGGTCACAACCTGCACGAGAAATTCCATAGGTCCAAATTACTTCATTCTGGGCGGAAGGGGATGAGTAGTAAGAGTATGCCCTGGACCACTGGAATTTTTGGTCCTCATGCCCAAATATGTTCATATTGTATCTCCACAAAATTATTGTCGAGGTGCTTCCATAAGTTTATGAGAATGTTAGTTTTCTCTAGACAATGTTTGAAATGAATAGTTGGAAGGGATAATATAACTCTCCGCAAATCTTGGTCCAATGCGTGTGAATGGGAGATCTCCTCGAGCCTTTCACTCATTAATGACAATCTCTACGGTTGTTGGATGATGAGATGTTATCATTAAAGCTCAATAATTGCATACTTAGAAGTGCGAAGGTGGTGGGTACGACGAAGAGAAATTAAGGATTGGAGATTTCGTAAACCCGCCAACCCGACAACTCACGAAAGACATTCCATGATGTTTGAAATGAACACTCAGAAGGGATAATATATCCCTCCACAAATCTTGGTTTAATGTGTATTAATGGGAGATCTCCTCGATCCTTTCTCTCATTAATGAAAATCTTTACGGTTCCTGCATGATGATTTGTTAGCATTAAATCTTACTAATTTCATATTTAGAAAGAAGTGCGAAGGTGATAGGGATGGGGAAGAGAAATTAAGGAATGGTTAAGTATGTAAAGCGGTCGGTCGGGCTTCAAAATAGGGTTACAAGGGATACTCAGGAGAGGTGAGGGCCCGACGGTCAAATTTTATGTCTCGGAAGTTTTGAGTGCAAAACGCGTAACATGGAAGAGGTCATGATGTGCCAGTCCAACGGTCAATTTGTATATTGCGGAACTCCGGGTGCTGTTGGCAGGTCACGGAAAAATGGAAGCACAATCTTGAGCCCGCCTATATGAGAACCCGCAATCGAAAAAGTGGCTAAGTATGGAATATGGAAACGGTCGTTCGGACTTTTTTTCGCTGATATATTGAAATTTGTAACAGATGTCCCATTACCTGGCAAGATCTTTTCTGCATGTTTCTGGACAAGTTGTGTAGGGATAGTCAGTGTGACTTTCTCCTCAAGCCTTTTTCTCATGAATGAAAATATTTATGGTTGCTTCATGATGAGATTTTAGCATTAAACCTTAGTTATTGCATACTTGGAAAGAAATGCGAAGGTGGAGTGCACAAGAAACAATGATTAGGAATTGTATATTTCATGAACCCGCCAACCTGACGATCCACGAAAGAGATTCCAAGAAATGGCCAAGTATGGAAAGTAATCATATGAGCTTCAAAATAGGGTGACAAGGGTTCCCCAAGAGACGTGAGGACTCGATGGTCAAATTGTATGTCTCAGAACTTTTGAGTGAAAAATATGTAATTTCATTAATTTCAGTTACAGGAGTGAACTGCTACCTAGTTGAGTTAACTAGTCAACTAGTCTTCAGTTAATTGACTGAATAGAGATTAGTGAGGAGTTAACTCGGGGAATAAGGGCTAATTCTGCAGTATGGTGATGATACCAAGGCAAGGTCGAATTATCATGGTTATGATCCCAATGTTGCATGGTGACAAAACCAATGCAACATCTAAACTCAACTCAACTAGTGTCAACTGAAAGAGAATATTCTCTAGGTGGAATATTCTCCCCTAAAATGTAGGAGACT
>ML796324.1:135975-190904 GCA_009831015.1 Picea engelmannii | reverse complement strand
TACTTAACATTGTGATGTTAATGTAATTTAAATGATATGTTTGAGCTATAGTTAAAAAATAATTTAAAAATAAATTAATATTCATTTAAAGCAAGTTTATTATTAATTTTTTGAAATGGTTGTGATAAGTGTTAATGAGTAATAATAACAAAAATGAATGTTATAGGTGAATATATATACACATTGTGGTAGGTTCATAGGTTTTATCATTTTCTTCCAAGTGTTTAACTTAAGAAGAACTTAATGTTAAGCAATTCTAGGGACTGTTCATTAATTTTTCATGTTTCATGTTTCAATCTTTTTGTCCTATTTTTTTATCAGGGCATTTTATAGGAAAGCTAAAAATATAGTCTTGAATCAATAACACAAATATGGACCTCCAAGTATGTTTCAAGTTCGATTGTTTGCAAGGGATCGAACTCCATAATCACTTTAGTCTAGACCTCTCAATAGTGATAGAGAACCAATCATACAAGAGATCAACCTCTATAATCATTTTAGTCTAGACCCCTCAATAGTGATAGATAACCAATAAGATGTTGTACTATGTGGTGGTCATTACTTTTGTACCCTTCACCCAACCCAAGACCCCTCATAGAAATCCTGAATTCAAACCACACACACCCCAGTGGCACACAAGGTACCTACAATAGTTGTTGGTGGGTTTGAACTCGCAAATTCCCATACTTTGAGCACCAAATGAGGCTTGGAAGGCCACTTGAGATAGAGGCGAGTCTACACTCAATACCCTATTTTCCACCTGTCATTTGAATTCCATTGGGCACTCCTCCACTCCAATTTTATCCAAGTTTCTTTTCTCCATTTCCATTACCATTCCTAATGTCAATGTTCACTGTCTTCCTACTTATTACTGAAATTGAAAGGAGAAAGGCTTGCATCCCCCTTCATGATAATCCAAGGAGAGTAATCCAACACGAGAAGCTCATCTTCCTCACTCTAATGCTAGTGAGTGGTAAGTCCATACCACTTGAATTTGGATCTTTCCCATCCTTTAAAACTCCATCATGGTTCCTTAATAGAATAAAAGGAAGGATTCATGTGAATCTTGGTAAGTGTTGTAATCTTACAACTGCAATAATCTTCAAAAGGTCTGCTTTCAGGTATATGACCTCAAAAATATTATAAATTCAATAAATATGAAATTGTATGTCTCACATAGATAGTGGAAATATGGAAAAGATAATGGGAAAATTGGTTATAACTTAAGACATTGATTGAATCCACAAATAGAGTTGTAACTTGTATGTATATAGTAATTATTCTACAACAAATGACTAACAATAATTGGGTTGAAGCTCATTTCTATGCCATTTCTCTTCTCCTCAACGACTGCAACTATCTTATTTTCAGTGTCCATGCAATCCCCATCCTCGAGCATGTTAGGACTATGAATCTTTACAACTAACAAAAGTTTGTCCATATGTCTAGATGAGGGATTTAAATAAATAATAATAATAATAATATATTTTTAAGGTCACGGTCAAGCCAAACACCAATTGATGTATGAAACCTCCTTGTTTATGGGACAAGCAACCCCCTTCGCGCAATGATTTGACTGTTAAAGTCTATGAAGATGTAGATACCCTACCCCTCTAGATTTGAACCTAAACAAAAAATTTCTTATCACTTTATATGAGATTATATTCATAATGCTTGTGCATTAATTTATATAATTTTTCGTTTTTTTTACTTTGATAGAAAAAAGACATGACTCATTAATATAAAATATAGAATTGGTAGTATAGAAATTCCATGAGATTAGTGTCAAACTCAAACTTAGCTTAAGTATGACAAAAGGAAACTATAAGACTACAACAATACTAAAGAGTAAATGATATACAATAATTTAAACATAAAAGGATGTGGCTTATGATAGTTTCAGAGCCCGTATTTAAGTCTTCTATGCCAAAGCTAGTACACAAATTTACGCGGAATAAAAATGAGGCTATAATAATCAACCATGTCTTTCTTTCAAACATAAACCTAAGATAAATCATGACTTGACCATGACTCGACCATGTGTTGCTTTCAAACATAAACCTAAGATAAATCATGACTCTAGTAAAACATAAATGGAAAGCTAAAAAATAGACAATGTCAACCAATGCCTATAAAAGACCAAATAAACTAAGCTCGGGGCATCCCTAATAAAGGTCCTGCTCATACAAGTGGCCATCCAATCTTCAAATTTTCTATCGCACCATCCACTTACCCTAAGACTTGATGATGACGAGGAACGATTACTTAGGATGTGCTAATTATATATAAAGATCTTCTTTTACCATGCCCTGAACAAGAGTTATAATTTCATTATTGCTCTGCAAACTTACTCTTGTAATCACAGGGATAATATTGATATCTTCCTTCACTAATTTCTTTACCACTTTATTACCAAGATATTTTTTTTATCAAGTCCTAAACAAGAGGCCTATATCATTATTGTTGGTTTGTAAATTTACTCTTATAATCAAAAGGATTATATTGATAGCTTCTTATTCACTAATTTCTTTGCCACTTTATAACCAAGATGTTTGATGTGATGTGATGATTTTTTTTCAAAAAATTCAAAGATATTTGATTTATTGAAGTTTAGTTTTGATGCCCCTCTATCTTCAGATTTTCTTTCTTAATATTGAGATAATTAGCTTTTTAATCCCATTTAATTTTAGGTTTTAAAAATATTTAAAAACTACCATAATCTGATTTCTGAATTCTGAAGGAATCACTTTATCTATGCTCTATTGCTGGTGGTTTGTCTTGTTATCACACAATTTGTACTTGTCCAAAGCCCAAGACAAGTAGGGGAAATTGGCATAACTACATGATAACCTATCATTGTCAGCTTAGTAGGAAATCCCTACGTTTTAGGGATAGGAAAGGTTTATCCCAAGGGAGGCATCCCCGGTAACCTAGAGGGTTGGAAAGTTAAGGCTATGGTCAAGTTTACCCCCCCTCTCATTGGTTACCAAAATCATAGGGTCTATGTCTAAGAGATTGAATCAAATGAAGAAAAAAAATTGTACCTTTCCGGAACAAGAACAACATAGCATATATATGGAAATTTCAAGTACAAAAATGATAGTAAAGCCTCAAGAGATGATAGAGAATGTGAATATAAGCTAGCTGATACAAATTGCAGCAAAGTGAAAGTTTACAACTGCAAATAGTGTTTTGTAACAACTGCAAGAAATATGCCTCAGAATTGCTTGAAAAGACAATGAAAACTTAGCATTTATCACATAGATTGATTAGCAATGGTTACAAGCAAATTATTGTAAGCTTATCTAGCAGTTAGAGTTAGTTATGCAACAAATTAGTAGTAGTTAAGGAGGTTGTAGCAGTGTTTTGCAACAACATCCACAAAATTAATAGTTCAAGCTAAACTAGGGTTATAATTAGTTAGTAAAATCTTCAAATAAGAGAATGTAAAAGTTGTTTGATCAATCTCTCGACAAGAGCAATGTAGAAGCTAGTGCCTTTAAGGATTATAGAGTCAAATATAGTAGCACATGAACAACTTGGAGAAATAAAATGATAATACTTGTCAAAGAACAAAAGAAATGAATGCTAAAGGTGTTGGCACTTCAAGGCCTCAAGCATTCAAGTCTTGAATAAAATTTCAGCTAGAGAATAAGCACTTTTAGGCCCCAACAAATCTCTCTTTCCTTAGACTATTGAAATATATTTGTGCAATTAGCAACTAGAATAGTTCTTCTAAAGTGATAGCACTTTATGGATTTAGAATCTTACCCTAGGCAAGATATCCTTGACAATTTAAGGGTGGAAAGGTCTAGAGAGAGAAAGAAGCACCTTATGTTTCTCTTCTAGGATTTTAAGCAATCGGTTTTATAATCTTCAATATGAAACAAGTAAATCTAACCAGAAACATTCATTGCATGAAGGAAGCTACAAAATTTACTTACTTTCACCAATAATAATCAAGCATTAAACACTTTACCACCACAAAATAGACAAATAAGACCTTTAACATGCTCCTCCATGCCTAGTGTTGTTCCTGAGTCTGTACTTAAGGCTCAAAAGTACAGTGTCAAGGCATCCGAAAGTGGTTAGGATATGGAGAGGGGAGGGAGTCAACCTTCGGAGAAAGAAACTAAGGGAGATTACTTTGTTGGGTTTGTCTGGCTTCGAACTGTTCCTGAATATTTATGTCTCATTCAATGGCTGCCCATGATTGTTCAAGTTCGACCCGGTTAGTTGCTGTTTTAAGGATAGTGTTGAAAAGGTTTAGGGTGATGTGTGTTTGGTTCAATAATCTGGGTTCGACGTTAGGTTGAGTTGGTATAGGGACTGTCATGGGGGAACAACAAAGGTAAGAGAACTTTTGAGAAAGGTTGAGTGTTGTCTCAGCTTGGTCTTATAAAAGAGAACTTGTGGTCTCAGAGTTAGAATACGGATGTGAATCTAAGGCTCATTCCTGTAACTGTATTATATTTAAATAAAGGGGCGAGATGGGAGAAAAAACATTGAGCCGTTTATGGTGTCAGGTGACGCATAGACGTCCTGCCGCACGTCCCGCTCCCACCAGGACCTTCTTCACACAGGCCCGAAGAGTCAAAGGACTCTTCCAACTCCGCTCGGGAGTTTTCAATACCCACAGCTAACTCCTCGGCGATCTCCCCTGTGCTTGTCGGGAAATCGGACTTCGCGATTTCGCGAATCCTGTTGACACAATTCTCGTGCAAATCAAAAATCCGAACCCCGATGGGTCAACAGTCAACACTTCTGTTTATCAGAGATTTCCCTATCGGGGAATCGGCACATGCGATGTCGTGATTCACTTACACTATGAATCCCCGAACCCCGAACTCCGATATGTCGATATGCGATGGAAAATGTGGATTTGACACCTCCACCTCTTCCTTCTATCGGCATTTCGATCCCCAATATGCCGATGTGCTTCCACCTGTACTCCACTAGCAACCGTGGTCCCACATGCCACGTCACTTCAGGATTTCACGGATTGCGAATTTGCGATGCAAGAATTCCTTGACGTCGATAACCCCGATTCTCCGAATCCCGATTCCCCGAACCCCGACTCCAAGGGATCCTTTGACGCGTGTCCCACCAATCGACGGTTGGGATTATATCGAGGAATCGCAGGTCGCAATTTCACTGGTCACAATTCTTTTGCATCGCAAAACCCCGAACCTCGATTTTACGATGCCACCTGTCAACACCTCATGGTGAGGCCTAATGCCTTGACACCTGTCTCCCACTCGTGCTATCGGGAAATCGCGATTCAGGAATTTGCGTTTCCTTATGCACAAGGTCACAGTCCTTGCAAAACCCCGAACCCCGACTCCTCAGGATCTTGCACCACGTGTCCCCGTTCTGATCGACGAATCCAGTTGATTTGGGAAATCGCCGATCGCGATTGCAAAGAGTATGAAACTCTTGCCTCCGGGAAACCTGATATGCCAAGTCCCGATGGCTATTGGTTCACCCCTTGTGCTTGTTGGGTTAACTTCCCCGCAACTTCTCCATGATCGAACGGTTAGCGGGATTTCGCGATTCTGCTCCGCGAATCTCGACCGTTGATTTTCCTCTTTGAGGATTTCCTCCACTCTGAAGCTCTCTTCTGTGCGGGCTTCCTCCTGGATTTGTTCCACGATTTCGCTACGATGGAACTATCCCTCCTGAGCTTGGTCCCTCTGACCCCTTCAGAGATTCCCCCCCCCCTCCTTCAACGGAAGGTTGACACACTACTTGTCCTCGGCGTCCAATCACTCTCCAAGTGTTGAATCTCCTGGACTCTTGACGCTTCTTCTCCTCTGCGAACCATCAACGTGAGTCCCGCTGATACGAGTAAAAGCGTTACCCTTCTTGAGCTTCCATCCTGTAGCTTTGACCTCTACAGAAACTCAGTTCTTTTTCTCTTTCTCCTGCAGATGGAGAATACAATGTCTCTTGGCAGTCTTCCAACTCAAGCAATCTATTGCTGAGTTCTCTGGGTATTCAGCAACCCAGTGAAAGTTCCCTCACTGGACCTTCCTTCAGATGACAGAACTCAAGGAGTCCCTTCCTCCTGGGCTATCTGCGCACCCTCTCAACGCCCTCCTGGCGGAGTATCTCTGCCACAGAACACCCAACAGTTATACTTTCTCCTGTTCCCTTGCACCCTTCGCTCGACGTCCTCCAGACGGAGCCCCTCAGAATCCTCCCAGAATTCTGGTCTTTCTGAACTCACAGTAGAGTTCTTTCCTTACACACACTCGATACCCTCTTGGTAGAGCTCCTACAAAATTCCTCAGAGGTTTTGTCCACAACAGCGTCTCAGCTACACTGCCTTGACTATTGAGGTGTTCAGTAACCCCAAAAGTCTTCCTCCTTGCGAGGTGATGACTTCAGTCCTGTGCCTCAGCACGTATTTGTCTGACTCCTCAGAGTTCAGAAGTGCCTCTTCTGTGCACCGATATTCAGAGTCTCAACACTCTGTCATGCCCTCATGGCATGAAACCTCAAAGACTTCTCAAAATTGAAATCAACCACACTCCCTGCAAATACATGATAACAATACACAATTGCAGCATATAATGAACACACACATACAGACATGCATATAATGACAGACTGGTGCAGGAAAAACTGCTCTGTATTAATAATGGCAAATGCCCGTATATTTTACAAGGTGTTCCCCGAGCCCTCTCTTGGATCCTCTGCTCTACCTGCAGATTCTACTATTCAACTCTCCCTCAAATGAGATCTCAAAATCTCTTTTACATGACGCGGCTCAATCGAGCACTTCCCTCTAGGAATTACCTACTCTAATTAATTTACAATCAATGGCTGTCTAGTCTGCTATCCAGAACTAGATCTCAGCCAATCTATAATAAATGCCTATCTTATCTACAGCCTGCGCAAAGGCATGGCTCTTCTGGCTCACCAGCCTAAGACATTTAATTACATTGAATTTCAAATTCAAAATGAGGCTGCGCCTCCCTTCAGCTTTTGAAATGCATGCGTGCCCACGTGGCTGGCTGGCTGGCTGGCTGCATGGAGAGATGCTCCTGCATCATCAGGTTCCAACCAGGGGGAAATATCACGAGGTAAACGGGAGAAGAAAATATGTAAGAAAATAACCGATGTAACAAAAAATACATTTAGAATTCCGAAACTGCAAATTGGTCTTACACAGCTGATAGCTGGTGCAGAGGAAAGGCAATAAACAATTACAGAAAACCCAGATTTATTCGTTATAGTAGTGGTCATACTAAAGTATAACGAAGCACATCAATTATGAATATGAATTGAAATTGAAAAAATGAGGAACAAAAAAGAAAACTTGTAATACAGAAGTGATGGAATTGAGAATCTCGGATCCGCTTGGATTAAATCTCAATGCACAAACTCTCTTACAAAAACTCAAAAAGGGTCCAGCCCCATTTATTTCTCTCTGGGGTATATTTATACATTTTTTACAAAGCAGGTGGAATCTCAATAGTCGCAAAACTTCAGTTATGACAGAAGGGAGAGCAATCGATCCATTTCCCCAACTCTGTCTTCACTTAGTGCTAGGTGCTCGTCTTCGCGTAGGCTCGGTGCAGGCGATACATCTTTCCACAAGTTGAGATACGAGCCGTGAAGGCTCCGCTTAACAGCTGGCCTCGATGAAGTAACATTCACAGGCTAACAGCTGTAGCTTGTCTCCCATTTGTGCATCGATGATGTCGAGGGCACTTAGTTGCATGCTGGGCTGGATCATGTGCTTATCAACTTGGGCCATGTCCACCATATCTATCTGAGAGATATCAGCCGAATCTCTCTCATCCTTTTCTTTCAGATCAAGCGAGATCTGTTCCACATTCATTTGTATCAATGTTTCTGCGTCGCCTCCACTATCCATACCCAACAGCTCGCCGTCTATAGAATGGAAGGCTTATTCTAATGAATTGGTTACCTTTTGGGCTTGCTCCTTGCCCAAGGTAATGTTGTTCTCCCAATCCTTCAGCAGAATATTACCTCTGGTTTGTTCTGGGATGGTGAGCCCGAGAGGACCTGCCGAAACTTTGTTATTCGTGGCTATCACCGCCTCCTGAAAGGTGACCCGAGCCGCTTCTGCATCTCTTTCTCTGACAGTCAGGTTCTCGGAAACCTGATTCATCAACAAACAATTCTCTCGGATCGCTCCCACTTTGGCGAGAAAATTCTATTGTGCAGAAGAATTTTTTTTCCGAATATCGATCGCTCAGGATTTAAGCCTCTCGACGTCGATCGTCTCGCTTTCGACGATCTCTACCTGAGCCTGCAGCTCTGCAATCATAGTCCTCTGTTGGCCTGCCTGTATCCGACCGTCTCGGAGCACTAGATGTTCTTGCTCGAGCTTGGTTTTAAGCACCTCTATCTCATTTTTATCAGCCAATCGGGCCAATTCTATCTCCGCGCTCACCTGGCCTTTAGCATTTTCCGTGGCCGAGGCCAATCTGGCCTCGAGAGTCCTGATCAGGCGGTTTTTCCTTTTGAGTTGGTTCTTTAAAAGTCCGACCGAAAATTGATTCGCCGATGCATACGCTCCTAGCATCCCTGCGATCTCAGTGGTGAATTGCTCATTCTTTTTATTTTTTCCATCGGTCATGACCTTGAACTTCTTAGCAGTCGATTCTCCCTCCTGGTAGAATTCCGTTTTTACTACCTCTTTTCTCTTTTTATCAAAGAATAACTCATTTGGAGAAAGTTCTTCTGCTCTTATGGGCCTCAGCTCCTCATTAAATATCCATCCTTCTTCGATATTCCTCTGCACCGAATGCAAGGGGGTGACAGAAGTGATGGGTTCCCCAATTTGTTTCGCCGATTTTCCTGGGGTATCGACAAGATTCTGCTTCTTTGGCATTCCTAGAGTCTTTGTTTCAGTCTCTGGCTTCTGCTTCCTTGGCGGGTCCGAAGTTTTTACTTCAGCCTCCAAATTCTATTTCCTTGGCGGGTCCGGAGTCTTTGCCTCTGCTTCGGGATTCCTCCTTTGTTCCCCCTCCTGATGTTTTCCAAGGTCAGGAATTGCGTCTTCAGAACCTTCAACATCCTTCTGTTTCGTCTCGGAAACACCTGAACCTCCCAACACAGCGGGGAGACAACTTCATCTATGCTCTTGGAATTTTAACACAACAGCTATGTCTTCAGGTGCCTAGGATCGGATCCGGACTAGAACTTCTTCATAAGACCTCGCCCCTCGGAAAATATCATCCGAGGGTGAGTTCTCATGCTCGAATATCTTGAGCCCACAATTTGCTAAATGGTTGCTTACAACCCTCTGTGGATCATGTTTCTTATACTCGATGGAGACCAAATTCAAGTCTTCCAGGGCTGTAGCCTCGGCCTTTGCATGCCCGAAATCCAATAAAGAATAAGAATTCAGCTGAATGGGAAAAGACGGCCACACCTTATTTTAGTATCCTTTGAGTTCTTTACTTACCCCGCCAATTACTGTCTGTCGAGCGACCTCGCGACAAGCCATCTTGTCGGGGATAAACAATGGTAGCGCAAGCAGGGGAACGACAGCCCCAAACACTCTGAAGTACGAGAACTCTGCCTCCACGTACCAGTCCGCTATGCCACTCAGATTTGCAGCAATGTTGTTCGAGATACGAGGTGGTGGGTGACCAAAAATGGTGATGTGCAGGGGCACCATCACCCAGTTGAAAATTTCGTATATGAAACTGTCCGCCTTATTTTCCCATAGCTTTTCGTGATATACATGCACGGGTCTGTCCTCGACCAGATTCCAAGCCCAACTCATCAGTGGGAATGGTCTCATGGAACATATTGCGTCCATAATATATGCGGACATGAAGAATGAGGACGGCCTCCCACTTGCCTTTTGCTCTCGATACTCTGTGACTTGGTTGGCCAAACTGCCCGAGAGTATCTTTGCCCAATTAAACGAGCAACCTTCTACAACCCGAAACATCAGAGGCACCCATGCAATGAAAAAATGTGATGTGTCCTCTCTCCCAAATAGTCGGCATGTCATCATGGCCACATACTTATACTGTGGCTCTAGCAAAGCGATTGAATAAATGCCCTGGTCATTTTCTCTGAATTTCGTGGTGCGCGAAACCCAATCCTTTATCAAACCGGGCATGGTTTTATCAGATTGTGTGCACTCCTTTTCTTTGAATTCTTCCAGGAATTCAACACCATATGTGTATTCAGACGTCGCCGGGAGCTTATACATGGTTTTGATATGTTCTGGCCTAAAAGTCCCGACCGTGACCCGTTTCTCGTTCATGATAGTCCTGGTGGGTAGGTCTATGTGATCTAATGCCCATCGGATCATGTCATAATATGGGAGAAACCGTGGTCTGGCTGCTACCCTGTGCATTCCGGATTGGACAACTATCTTGTATTTAGTGTTTAGATCATCCTTTTCATTGTCGTCTGAGTCTGAATAATTCACCAATTTCGATTGCAGAATGTCTCAAACAAATGACCAGTTGGGGACCGAGTCGACACTCCGAGGTGAAGTGTCGGAAACATTGTCTGAGCCTTGTCCTGCGACCTCGACATTCGCCTTAGCTGCTTTTCATGGAGCCATAGCCGAAGCTTGCATTTTTTCCCTTCTGCGATAGAACTGCGTATACATGCAGAAATTAGTTCACTCAGAAATGACGAGCTTTGTGTGCTTATGAAAATGCGTTCGTTATAATGAAAAGAAACTCTTATATATATTTGAAAATTCGGTACTTTTCAAAATAACCTGTCAATTCGTAATTAGAAATAAATTCATTGCATAAAATCCGATCTTATATGCGTAGATTTACCCTATTTCTCCATAAATGTCATAAATTTTTGGCGGTTTGACAGTCAGTCGAAGAATGGAGAGAAATGGTTGTCTCGGGAAATGTGCAAGCCTCGAGGCGCGGGATATATCTTGCTTTAGCTTAATTAATCCAATCCCACCAATGCTAATCAATTTCTTCGCCATTCGTTATATCGTGGGATTTCTTTTAACATTTTGAGTCCCTAACTCCCGAGACCGCGAGGGATGATTTGGCTTAATTAAAGGTAATTGTGATTTGGAGGCATAATTAATTTTATAATTATTTTATTCGCCATATCGCAACTCGGAACTTCAAAAACAAGTTTCTGGGAGATTAGTATGCCGAGTCGCGAAATCGCGAGATTGCGATAATTAAGACTCAATTAAAGAGAAGAAAACATTGGATTAGGCGATTAATTAATCATGTTATAATTACATCGTGCCTTCGTGAACCGAGGATTAGATGCTGTGACTTTTGAAAAAGTTAGTGTCGAGTGGAGAAATGCCGAGAACGACATTTACCATAGTTAACTTTTTGCCTTTGATCCTTGACATGGGTTATCTGGATATGACTTCGTGTTCTCGACTCTCGGGGCTGTAAAAATAAAAATTCGGACTTGGCGAACGCCGAGGCGCAAAACCCCGACGACGTCTAATCATGAGTTAAAAGATTCTACCCTGGTTACTGTCTTGAGTGAAAATCTAAAACGACTTCGCCGTTTCGTGACTCGGGATGTGTGAATTCATGGATTATAGTATCCGACTTGCGAGATCCCGAAGTAATAAAAAAGGAGCGAACATTCTTACGACAGTGGACTTGTTTCGAGAGTAGAGAAGCATCGCCGCTCACGCGACCAGGTTTCAGAGGTCTCATCATCTCGGAAGGAAAAATACAATCAACTTTAGATTTCAAGTATCGAATTGAAAATTGTGACAGGCCAAAAAACAAAGGCGGCTCCAACACCTAGCACATCAATCAAAGAGACTGTAAACTCCAAAGATAGCACAAATTTCAGTCAACATGCCCTAGATGGAGAAAATTTCAGTCCTCCCTCTTGTGAGAGGTGATTTATTATCTAAAAATGAAATATGAGGTCTATTTATATGACCTTTTCCCCCACAAATGTCAACTTAAAATTATAATAGGGCTGACCCTTAAAAATTTCCCCTTAAAATCTAATTAAAATAAAATGACATAAAAAACCCCTTAAAGGGTGATGTCATGCCCTTCTAGGGTGATGTTTGGCTCCCATAAGGTAACGTTGGGCTGGAGGGTGAAACGTTGGGCCTCAAAAGGCCAAATATCACCCACACCTGCCACAACACTATGCCAAGTGTCCTTCTTCCACCAAAATATTATCATCATCAAGCCCTAGTGACATCATGGGCTAGTAGAGTGACATCAAATCCTCCAAAGGCTAGTGTCCAAGTGGAGAAGGATGGGAGCTGGACTCCCTTCCAAGCTAGAGTGCCTCCAAAGGCAACTACCTCCTTCTTCAAGGTGCAATTGGTGATCGCAATATTTCCGTAGACGTGGGGTCTCTGCATCCATCAGTGGGCTCCAAATCCCACCATGAAGGTCCGAACAAGTCATATCCTCATTAATACATGTCCACCAGGAAAGGTACTACATGTGCATCAATGCCAAGTAAGCCACATCTAATAATCAAACCACCCGAACATGTGCATCAAACCCCCTTTTATGACTAAACAAATGCTCAAAGACATTATACAATTTGTCAAATTTAGGTGTTGGAGGGTTGTCAAGGAATCCTATTGGGCCAGTCAGTCCCGAATTCAAGGGTATTTTCCTAGAGAGACCCATCTAATTCATGTGTGAGTATGAGGTGGAGTGCGTAAAACCTTTGCGCATGGGGTTCATGACATACAAGGGTTCGTATTTTCTCATTTATGGGTGTCTTTGTAAGTGTTATCCCCATTTTGTGGGATAACTAAGGATATCATGTCTCGAGGCCCTCATGTTGCAGATATGGAGTATCGAGAGACTACATGACCAACAATGTCCACTTTCACAGATGGAAGCCTTTCTCACCAACATAGAGGTCAGGATTTTCAAATGGCATCCACTAGACTAGCTGGCTTCTGAAAGGCACTGAGCCTTGCTCCATGAGGTACAAGTCAAGTATTATGGTGATTTTCATTTCAATAATTGATTTTGAGTATGTTGTATCTTAGGCTACTTTATATTTCATGACATATGCTTGGACATTATGCCTTTTTCCCTGTTTCACCTTGGTGGTTGACATTGTTCCCTAGTAAGTGGTCTCCCTTGTTGAAATATTGTAACTGCAAAGAGTATTCTATTTATTATTGAGTCATTATTAATTAGATCAATCCCCTTTTGTGGATTTATCATGTTGAGATTTGTAAATGACCAAATCCCCTTTTGTGGATTTGTCAAACCCTAATTATATCATGCTAATTAAGAAGTTTCCCCCTGGGCCTAATTAAATTGGTTTTATCCAATGAGTGCAGAGGTCGGCCCTACCTAATGAAGAGATACCTCCCTAATAGATTCTCTTAAATTAACATGGTATCAAAGCTAAGTTGAAGAGAAAACCTTTCACTGGATATGCAAAAACGTCAGTGTTGTCGTACAAGAAAATTAGGGATTTTTGTTGAAGAGGAATTTCAGCCTAAAAACTTCTAGGGAAGTGCTCCCTAGCCCAAAGAACTCATTGGTAGCTTGAGCACACTTTTTCAGTGGACAAAAATCCTGAAAAGTGAAACCCTAGTTTTCATTGGTATTAGAAAACCAGGAAACCAAAATTAGTACCAGAAGTACTAGTCCAGATTTGTGCAAGCTCGGTTTCAAGAGGTAAAAGTTGGTTTTTCATAAAACTGACTGCACCAGGATACTCGCCTCAACCAAGCGCACCTCCTGGTAAGTTCAGATCTAAATTCTGAGCACTTTCATTTTTTGGTAATTTTCCCAGCTCCAAGTCAAGATGTTTGCAAGCACCAAGCTTGTTGACAAGCTAGAAGGTTTGTATAAATTTCATACCTGGAAGTATAGGATTGCACTCATTCTTGAAGAGAATTACCTAGCAAGATTCATCAAAGAAAATGTACCAGAACCCGCAGATGCTACAGCTAAAGCAAAGTGCCAGAAGGACATGGTTAGGGCCAAAAGAATAATTGGAGACTCTATCAAAGATCACTTGATCCCTCAAGTGGAATCTAATAATATCCCAAAAGAAATGTTTGATTCCCTAACCCGATTGTATGAAGGAAGAAACATTAACCGAAAGATGAACTTGAGAACTCAACTCAAGAATACAAAGATGTAGAAAGGAGAAACAATTCATGAATATTTCTCTAGAATATCTCAATTCAAGGAACAACTAGAAGCAATTGGAGATACCCTAGATGAATATGAACTCATAATGACAGATCTTAATGGTCTCAGAAGACGTTGGGATGCATTCATCCAAACCATTTGTGCCAAAAAGGAGAAACTACAATTTGACAGTCTTTGAGAAGAATGTGTTCAAGAAGAAGCAAGAGTAGCTAACCAAGAAGAAGTACTATTAAGGGATGAAGATCAAGCCCTAGATTCTCATGCTAAAGGAGGAAAGAGAATGTCCCACTTCAAGAAGGAGACCCATCTACATAAGGAGTCTCACTCCCCAAATATAGTCATCCATAAAGAATCTCACCCTCCAAGGAGATTCTAGAAGTTTCAGAAAGGTTAAAGAAGAGAAAAGGATTTCTCATCCTACCAATGTTACCATTATGAAAAGATGGGACATATTTCTAATAATTTTCTAGCTAGACGAGAAGAATATAAGAAGAGAAACAAAAGGCACCATGCCCATACAGTTGAAGAGGAAGAGCCACCAACAAAGATTATTTAAGAAAATATTGAAGACTATGTCTTAATCTCTGCCCTCTTAGGATCAGTGTCACCTGGTGAGGATACTTGGCTCATAGATAATGGTGCTTCCAAGCACATGGCAGGCGAAAGAGACATTCTCTCTAGCCTTACAGAAAAGAAATTTCCCCAGAAAGTTACACTTGGAGATGATTACCAGTACCCCATCAAAGGAGTGGGAGAGTCTAATTACAAACTTGATTCATGGACCCCAATGAAGATGAAGGATGTACTATATGTACCAGGTTTGACAAAGAAATTACTTTCTATCTCGGCTTTAGATACGAAAGGTTTCAGGGTTGCATTCAAAGATGGAGAAGACCTTATGTGGCCTAAAGGAAAAAACTATAGAAGATGTAATTTTTATTGGAACAGAAGAAGGTGGCCTGTACAAATTAAAGGTCACTCAGATGAAGCCTTGATTCAGTCCACTGAGATTCTGTGTGAAGTTTGGAATATAATACTAGCTCACATCAACTACAAGTCCTTACCATATGTAAGCAAGGCAGTTACAGGTCTACCATATTTCAAGGTTGACCATGAAGGTGTGTGCAAGGGATGTGCACAAGGAAAGAACATCAACAATCCTTTCCCAAAGAGCGATAGTAAAGTAGAAGGAGTCTTGGAGCTCATCCACTTAGATGCATGTGGCCCAATTCCATCCACCTATCTTAATGTGTATGTATACTATGTATCATTTATTGATGACCATTCTTGCAAGACTTGGGTTTACTTATTTAAATCAAAAGATGAAGTTCTTTGGAAATTCAAGGAATTCAAAGCCTTGATAGAGAATCTCTCTGAAAGAAAAATCAAGATACTCAGGTCAGATAATGGAGGAGAATACACCTCAAAATAGTTTTAAGATTTTGTAAAGATGTCGGGATTAATAGGGATCTCACCACTCCCTACAACCCTCAACAAAACGGTGTAGCAGAAAGAAAGAATAGAACTATAATGGAAGCAGTGAAGACCATGATCCATGATAAAAAAATTCCAATGCACTTATGGGCATAAGCAACAAGAACAATAGTGTATGCACACAATATATTATCCCATAGTGCACTTGGGTTCAAAACCCCCGAATATATGTTCTCTAGAAAGAATCCAGAAGTAAGCCATCTCAAAATATTTGGTTGTCCAGTGTTTGTACACATTCCAAAAGAGAAGAGAACCGAGTTGGACCCTTCAGGACATAAGGGAATATTTTTTGGATACTGTGAGGTCTCTAAGGCCTTCAGAATTTACATATCATGTTACCATCATATTGAGATAAACAGAGATGTAACCTTTGATGAAGACGCAACACTCAAGAAATAAAGGAGATGCAAACTTGAAGAAGTATATGGAGAAGAACATGTAGCTTCCAGAGTTGCAGAACCAGTGAGGTAAGTCACAGTTTCCCCTAATCAGGAGATTCCAAAATATCATGACATGATAGAATCTCAAGAACCTCCCCAAATGATGATCTCTCACAAGAGAAAACCAGCTTGGGTGAGGGAACTAATTCAATATGGAGAGAAGTATGGTGCCCCAGAAGGATCCATGAGAAAAGTCAAGAAACCTAAGCCATTCTCTAGTTATATGGCTTTGGTGTGTGATCTCATAAAGAAGGAGACTACTTTCTTTAAAGAATCCATTCAGAAGAAAGAATGGGAAGATGACATGACAAAATAATACCTATCAATTATAAAGAATGATGTATGGGAAATAGTTTCCAGACTGAAGAGAAAATATGTGGTATCTTCCAAATGTTAAGTTTTCAATGAGCTATGGCTCATCCATTTAATTCAATTTTATGTTTAGCTTTTAACTTGAACCATAACTACTGTAGAAAAGCAAGATCACAAGAAGAATAACCATGCACAGGAACACAAGAAGCATCCCAGGAAACCCTTCTCAACAAGGGAAGAAAACCCAACCAATCCTTTTCTATATTCTCCAAGAAAAAGACCTCCCACACCATCACCAAACTTAGCACACAAGAGGGTGTTGTAATTATCACAATTTCAGACCACAAATTATGAAATTATGAGATGACACAATGTTAAGTGTGTTTCCTCAATGGGGATTCACCTTTATTTATATAAGACTTGTCACATCAAATGATGTTTCTATTGGCATAACAGATCCGACCTCAATAATTCAAAATATAATTAATAATTACCATACTAATTATATTTTACATTAATTATATTTTACATTAAGGTGGGGTTGACCTGTACCCTTTACATTAAAATTAGGATTACAGGTAAGTCTGACTCTTGAACAATATAGCAAGGGATCTCATACACCCACTAGTTCTCAACCACTAGGGGCACATCCATAAGGATGTCCATATCTCTATCTCACTCCGTCTCATATGAGAACCACACTCACTAGTGCTAAGCCACTAGGATCACGTTCACCTGTGCTCATCCACAGGAATGTCCAACTCAAAAGATCTTATTTCCCATTGCATTACACAAGATATTTGATGCAACCCCCCTACTCCCCCATAGGGCTACACGACCCACCGATCAAGGATCTCTGATTCTTGAGTCAAGCGACTCTCTGGAACCTTAACGGTTCCCTTCTGTATCTAAACATAGGCCCTTTCGGTTCCTTGGTGTAGGTCTAATATCACCCATGACCTTCCCTTTTCGCTCTGCTGCGAAATCTCATAGTACTGAGCGTTAGCTCTTTTTATGATAAGCCCCCTCTTGATATGACCTTGGGCAGTGCCTTCTTGTGACCATGTGATTGCAGGCGTGACCAATAGCAGTTTGGGATCAAACTTGTTTTCGGCCTGCAATTCTCCTCAAACCTCCACGTGTCTTGTTGGAAAAACCATGGTATGGATTGTGGCCCGCCCTCAATGTTTTAAAGTCCTCACAAATTTTTTCCCCACAATGCTACGAGACTGTCGATCTCTCGATATTGACGATAATGTCTGAACTGATAGTTCATATCTGCTCGTCCTAAACCAACGGCTGTGATCTCTTCACGATTCTGGACTTCAAGTTTTTGAAAGATCAAACCCAACTTTCTTTCGTACTCCAATCTTTCGGAGCTGACAATCTACTGACACCTATCCTCCTAAATCAATGGTCCTACTTCCATTTCGGGTGTTTTACCTTTGAACTTAGATCAACGGTCCTATGACCCCCTTCTCGATCGACGATCGATATCTCCTTCGGGTTTTGGACTTCTGATATTTCAAATCTCAAACTTCACCTTTTGATCTGATGATCACGAATTACTTCGAGTCTTTATTCGATTGCCTGGATCTATTCCATGTCTCCCTTAGATTTGACGACTCATAGTTACTTCGAGTATTTTCCCGGAGCTCACATATCTATGCCACGTCCCTTCTGAAATCCGATGGCTCAGATTCACTTCGGGTGATCCGACGCCTGAGATTTACTTTGGGTGATCTGACAGCTCAGATCCACTTCGGATGATTAGATGATTGAGATTTAGTTCGGGTTTCCATAGCTTTGGACTTCAGAAATCTCAACTCTCAAACCTTACCTTCTCCTGAACTCATAGGATCTGACGGCTTAGATTCACTTGGTTGATCCGATGCTTGAGGTTCACTTCGGACGATCTAACGACCCAGATCTTCTTCGGTTGATCAAACGATGGAGATTTCACTTTGGCTCTCCGACTCTTCGGACTTCAAGAATCTCAAATCTCAACTTGCCTCCTCTTGAGCTCACGATATCTGAAGGCTCAAATTCGTTTGGGCAATCCAATGCTTGAAGTTTACTTCGGATGATATGACAACTCATATATGCTTCAGATGATCGAATGATTGAGATTCTATTTCGGATTTCTGACTCTTCGGGCTTCATAATATTAGTTCTCAAACCTTCATGAGTTCTCTCTCCTCTGTTTTCAAAGTGAAAAGGATCGTTCACCTTACTCTGATCAAATGACTATTGATCCTTTGCAATGTGATCCAGCGGTCACTGTCACTCCTCCTCCCGATCTTCTGATTACTTCCTACTTAGAAGATTTATTAGTCTTCAAAGGTTTCGACCTTTGATATTCCTACGAGTATGAATCCTCGATCTCGTCAACACTTATGAAAAGTGATATCCCTTTTTATCTTTGTCCTTAAAAGGATTTCGATTTCCCATGCACACCTTGCATTCTCGGGATTTTGATAACTTAGTTCGAAGGATTTCTTGAAAATAAATTCTTCTCTCCCACCTGGCGTTCCTTTGTTCAAGTTCTTTGACGCTTGGTCACTCCTTAATGTTGTGCACTCCTTGAACTTGTTCTAAGTTTCCTTTGTTCTCTCTGAACTCCTGTGAGTCAATCCGAGACTCAATCGATGCACTCCTTGTGTTCGAGATGCACACCTTGCATACGAGTGTCAGAAGAGAAAAAATTGAAACTTATCTAGTTTCATCACGAACTCATACAATCAACATGTCTAACAACCATACATGAACGAAATGAAATAAATCACATACATAGAATATAACATTCATTCAACCACACATTAAAATGAACACAGTCCAAGATTTGGGACAATTCTGTCTGTTCTATTCATTCATGAAAATAAATTACATAATCTTGCAGTTATCCACTGTGTCTTTCTTCTACTCTATTATGCTCTACTTATCTCTATCTCTATCTCATGATCTCATAATCTACTTTTACAATGCAACAACAAACTATCTAAGGACCAGCTCCACGAGCTCTCACGTCCTATCAGTAACCTATACTATCAAGCTCTTAGTGGTTACCTACTTTGTCCTATTACAATAACTAGCAGTTATTGCTAGATAAGAGTCAAGACTCCATATATGCAACCCCTTATAGTCCTTACGAATTTACAAACACAACATATTTAAAAATGATGCTTTCAAAAATATCTCAACAACTCTGATTTGAAACTCTGTCATGCTGAGATGTCATTTCTTTGTCTCCACGCTTGCGTTTTGAATTTGAAGGCAATGCTCCTGCATCATACTCCTCTGGTTAAAATTTTCATGGACTCTTGTCCATGAGCTCCTGCAATGTTTTTCCATGCTTCAAAATATTAGGTTCTGTGACCCAACTTGCATCTTCCATTGGATGATATTTCCACTCCACAAAATATTCAGGATATTTCTTTCTCCTGGTCTTCTTTCCATCTCTTCGTTCAATGATTTTCTCCATCTGAGGTTTTTCTGTTGTGGAAATTGTTCTTCCCACTAAACTTCCTTCTGATCATATGATTCTCCTGCCTCATCTCTCATGTAAGGATACAGGTCTGCAACATTTAATATCGACGATATCCAAACATTTTTTGGAAACTCAATTTCATAAGCATTGATTGTGAATTTTCTGAGAATCCTGTATGGTCCTATATTCTTCATCTTCAATTTGTTATATGTTCCCCTTGGAAACCTCTCTTTTCTCAAATGAGCTAAAACTTCATCTCCAACTTCGAATTGAACTTCTCTCCTCTTTTGATCAACTCTGCTCTTATATTTCTGGTTGCATGTTATGTAGCGGTTCTTTGACTCTGTCATGGAGTTTCTGGATTTCTGTTGCAAAATACTCTGCTCTAGCACTTCTGAACTCATCTTGATTCAGATCTCTCAAATCTGTAATCCCTCTTGGTTGTATACCATACACAATTTCAAATGGAATTTTTCCTATGCTCCTGTTCACTGAATTGTTGAATGAAAATTATGCTTGTGCTATAATCTGATCCCATTGACAAACTTGCTCAGTGACTAAACTTCGCAACAAGTTTCCTAGACTCTTGTTTACTACTTTAGTATTTCCATCTATCTGAGGATGATATGTTGAAATAAAGGACAATTTTGTCCCCAGCCTTTTCCATAGAGTCCTCCAAAAGTGTCCTACAAATTTGGTGTCCCTGTCTAAGATTATGCTCCTAGGCAATCCATGTAGTCTCACTACTTCTTTGGAAAAAAAAAATTGGCTATGTGTGTAGCATTGTTTGTTTTCTAGCATGGTATGAAATGTGCCATTTTTGAAAATCTGTCCACCACAACAAATATGGAATCACTCCCTTTATGAGTTCTAGGCAATCCCAAAACAAAATCCACACTGATTCCATCCCACTGCTTTTCTGAAATTGGTAATGGCTGATACAAACCAGTGTTATGTTGTCTTCCTTTTTCATACTGACAAATTTTGCATTTGTTCACAAACTTTTTCACTTCTTCCCTCATGCTCGGCCAATAGTATGAATTACTTAGCTGTGAAAATGTCTTATCATGACCAAAATGTCCAGCTAAACCTCCATTGTGTTTCTCTTTCAGCACGTTATCTCTCATTCAACATCTTGGTATGCATAATTGGCTTCCTTTGAACAATAATCCATCCTGGATCAAATATTTTGTCCATTGGCTTCTGTCTCCCAACAAAGGATTCTTGCATGCCTTATAAGCTTCTTTAAAATCTGCATCTTCTTTATACATCTCCTTGAGGCGTTGAAACCCTAAGGTCTCCACTTTGAATTCCTGTACAATCAAACTCCTCCTGCTCAAAGCATCTGCAACTTTGTTAGCAGTTCCAACAATATGTTTAATAGAAAAAGTAAAATTCTTCATAAATTCTACCCATTTAGCATGTCTCTGATTCAACTTTTCTTTCCTAGTAATAAACTGCAAAACTTGGTTATCACTATACAAGACAAATTCCTTAGGAATTATATAGTGTCTCCACTTCTTCAAAGCTTGAATCACTGCATAAAATTATTTTTCATCTGTGGAATACTTCTTCTTGGTGTCATTCAGTTTGTCACTGAAATAAGAAGCTGGCCTATTATCCTGACTCAAGGCTGCTCCAATAGCTAATCCACTTACATCACATCTCACTTGAAATGTTTTTCCAAAATCTGGTAAGACCAGAATTGGTTTTTCTGTGATCTTCTCCTTCAACACTTTGAAACTTTTTTCATCTTCCTCTGTCAATTTAAAATACTTGTGTTTCTTCTTCACAATGTCCAACATTGGTGCACATATACCACTGAAATTTCTGATAAAATTTCTATAAAAACTTGCTAACCCATGGAAACTTCTTACCTCAAATATGCTTCTTGGCAATGGCCATTCTCTAATTTCTCTCACCTTTTTTGGATCCATCTTCAATTCGTTTGAAGAGATCAAAAAACCCAAGTATATGAGTTATGTCTGCATAAAGGAACTTTTATTCAGATTTATCAACAACTTTTCCTGCTGCAACTTTTCCATTACTGATGTCAAATGCCTTAAGTGTTCTCTCTTTGTCTTATTGAAGATTAGTATGTCATCTAGATATACTATGACAAATTTTCCTATGAAGTCTTTCAACACTTCATTCATCAATCTCATAAATGTGCTTGGTGCATTTCTCAACCCAAATGGCATGACCATCCATTCAAACAATCCTTCATTTGTCTTGAATGTTGTTTTCCATTCATCTCCCTCTCTCATTCTTATTTGATGATATCCACTCTTCAAGTATATCTTGGAAAAATAACTTGCTCCACTCAAACAATACATCAAATCACCCATCCTTGGTAAAGGGAATCTATACCTAATGGTTATCTTGTTGATGGATTTGGAATCTGTACACATTCTCCATCCTCCATCCTTCTTTGGACTTAACACAGCTGGTACTACGCATGGGCTTAGGCTTTCCCTGACTAAACCTTTATCCAATAACTTCTGGACTTGATTTTTGACTTCCTCATTCTCTCTAGGTGTCAACCTATAAGTTGCTTTGTTTGGTAAACTAGCCCCTGGAATAAGGTCAATACGATGGCTTATTCTCCTAATGGGTGGCAATGAGTGAGGTAACTCATCCACTACTATGTCAACGATTTTTTCTAACAATTCCTGGATTTCTTCAGGAAAATTTTCCACATAAGTATTTGTAAGGATAACTCTAGGCTTCCTCACTACAGAAAATTGCATTCCTTCCTGCTTCTTGACTTCATTCAAGAGTTCCTTCCCACTCATGAGAAGTATACTTTGTTGGCATGTTTACAGGCCAAGTGTGCTTGTCATTGATGGCAAGAACAACATCGATGTTCGTAGGTTTATAGGCAGAGTGTGAATGGCAAGAACAACAATGAAGACATAGAAAATCAAGCTCAAGAAGCTCAGGAGGAATAACGTGAGTGTGCATCGATGGAAAACAGACAAGGAGCGAACAATATGCAGGAATAACAAAACTCAGAAGATATAGTGCTTTACGCTTTCCAGAAGAGCAGCCGGGGTCCAAGAGAAGGACTCATAGGAGGTTCAAAGGTCGAGGCCTTTGACACTTAGACATTCTTCCAGGTCAGGAGGAAGCATAAGCTCCTAAGGAGGAGCGACAATGGCCGTCAGATAATAATCAAGTGACCAGAGGAAGCGTAGACGAGGAGATCAGATCTCAACCGTTAGATATGATTACATAGACCACAAGTCATTGAATCCTAGGGGAGATGCATGAGACAAGTTCTGAAATCATCGGAACCGTCCATCATCGGAAGACACGTGGCGAGCGATTGGAATTTCAATGACTCGCGAGATGAAGAAGTCAAAGGTGTGTGTTGTAGGAGCTCGTGATATGTGAAGTCATGAAATGATCCTGGCCGTTGGAGCTAGATGATACATGGAGAGTGATCTACATTTCACTGACTTGCGAGTTGGAGAAGTCAAAGGTGCATGTTGTGGGAACTCGCAATATGCAAGGTCATGAAATGATATGATTCATTGGATCGAGGACTAATCTATCCTGTCAGATCTAGGAGCAGAACATGTGGCATGCGAAGAGATCCATGTCAGCAAGGACAAGTGGCAGACCACATCGGCAAGACAACGCCAGCGAGGACACGTGGCGAACGCTCAACATTTCACTGACTTGCAAATCAAGAAAATCAAAGGCAGAGTTGCAGGAACTCACGAGGTGTGAGGTCGCGACATGATAACAATCATTGGATGACAGAGGGATATGGACCATTGATCTAGAGTATTTCGGAGATCGGGAGTTGGAAGAGTCAGATTTGGCTCATGCTCAAATACCCGACACGTGAGTTCGCGACATGATCACATCTGTTGGATCACGGAGGGTTTTGGGCCATTGATCTAGAGTATTTTGGAGATCGAGAGTTGGAAGAGTCAGAGTTGGCTCACGCTCAAACACCCGACACTTGAAGTCGTGATATTGATCGCAGTCACCGATCAAAGGGTGAGATCTCAATTGTTGATCTGATACGAAGCGCCCTTTGAATAAGTGCTTGGTCACAACTCGTGGTCATGTGAGAGGAAGGAGCTAGTCCAACTAAGCTCCATTTCGAATATCGCGACTTGGGAGAGTCAAGAAGCCTCATACCAAGATCCCCAAAGTCATGAGTCACGAATCACCTTCTGAATAGGTGTTTGGTCACCACCGAAGGTCATGTGGAAAGAAAATACAGGAAGGAGCTAGCGCTGCTAAGCTCCATTTCAGAGATCGTGAGTTGGGATATTCAAGGCAAATCGCAGCAAAACATCACGATATGAGAAATCAAGAAATGAATTTTGAACAAGCACTTGGTCACCGTCAGTGGTCGTGTGAAAGGAAGGGGCTTATCCAGAAGATCTAGCACCCACCGTGTATTTTTTCACAGAAAGGGAAAAGGAGCCAAGAGCATGATCACATGGAGGATCTTTGGGGAACTACCATAAACCACTGATTGTTTCTACACAGAGAATTCAAAGAGGCCTCAAGGTGATCGACAGAGAAGACGAAGACTCTCGACTGCCAGAGAGGCTAAGGAATCTCAGCATAACGAGCACTGGTGATGATATCACAGAAAAAAAAACTACTAGAGAAGTTGAAGAGTCTCGAGGTATCTTTCAGTGATATGAAGACTCATCATAGAGATGATTGACAGATGGAAAAGTGTCGTAGACTGTAGCTACCATAGATGCCAAAGAGTCTCGGCATAACAACCATGAATGAAGAACAAACTCAGTGTAATCACCAGATGGGACGAAGAGTTAGTTGTATGATCTGGCAGAGGACTTGGGATCATAAATATATGCATAACAGAGAAGAGAAGGCTTCTTCTGGGGAGAGTAATTTTACACGGGAAAATGCATGCTATGGGAAATAGTTGAAATGCACATAAGAGGCATAGCGCATCGAATATAAGTGCATATCTGAGAAAGAAAGAGGAAGTTGAGGAGCACGTGCAGAGACAGAGCAGAAGAACAAAAAGCTCAAAGAAGAATGTGAGCAGGAAGACACTGATGCAGGAAGAGCGTGTCAGTGCAGGAGTACATTGAATAGACTGGTAAGCTATAGATAAACACTATATCAATGTAATAAGTTTTAGTAACGAAGTTTTTATAATCAGGGAGGTTGGTAGGTGCTAGGGAGGATTGTTGTCCTCAGAGGTTCAAGTGGGTGCTTGAACACAGGGAGTTGTAGCTTCCATCTGGTTGCAGCCAGAAAAACCAGGGTGGCAGGGTGGTGCAAGGGGGAACTATTGTTCTTTGTTATACATGTCGGTTCCTGTGTGACTGGAAGTTGGTGCTTCCATCCATTTGGTGTTGGAACACTTAGGGAGTTGGTGCTTCCTTCTAGTGGGTGCTAGAGAATCCAGAGAGTTGGTTCTCTCAGCAAGTTGCAGCTTGCAAAATAGAGGTGGTAGCCTCACAATGAGTTGGTGCTCATAAGAATGATAATGTAAAGAAAATAAATATTACTTATCATATCAAGAAGAAGAGGTTTTTCCCTTTATGGGTTTCCTCAGGAAATATCTGTCTTTGTGTATTTCATGTGTGTGATTGATGTTTAATATTCTGTTGCTTACTTCCCTACATCATTGTGATCGTCATTGAGAGTTATTTGAAGAGTTTAAAATGGGTATTATTGTTTAAGCACAGTAACAACTGATTGACCCCCCCTCTTAGTTGTCAAACAATTGGTATCAGAGAAGGTTCCTTTAATCTAAAGGTATATCAGGAAGCTTAAACATGTCAATCCATGAAGGAATTTCAACCAATAAGGCTCCCATGTTCAATGGAACAAACTTTTCCTTATGGAAAGTTAGGATGAGAACCTACATAATGGATTTAGGTGCAAATGTCTAGGATGTGGTAGAGACTGGTTATGTAAAGCCAATTGTACTAGCTAATAAGGATGACAAGCTAGAATTCAACTTCAATGATAAGGCTATGAATGCTATTCTAAGTGGGCTTGCATAAGCAGAATTTGTAAAATTTATGCATTTAGAAACTGCCAAAGACATGTGGGACAAACTCATTAACAGTTATGAAGGTAATGAGAAGGTAAAAGATGCCAAGCTTCAAACCTATAGAGTATAGTTTGAACAGCTACATATGAAATAAGATGAAACTATCGAGAATTACTTTCTGAGAGTTGAAGAACTAGTAAATGCAATGAAATCACTTGGTGAAAAGATTGAGGAACCCTCTTTAGTTCAAAAAATTTTGAGATCTCTGCCAGATAGGTTCAACCCAAAGGTATCAGCTATAGAAGAAATTAATGATCTAAAATCCTTGGCGTTTGATCAACTTCTAGGAACGTTGACTGCATATGAAATGAGAATAGTTAAAGATAAACCCACCTCTAGAGAAGCATCATTTAAAGCAGACAAGAATGAGGATTCTGAGCTTGATGAAATTGAAGAAAAATTCGTGAGAAGACTAAAGAAAGGATTAAGAAAGTACCAAGGAAAGTTTCCCTTCAAATGTTTTAAATGTGGAAAGATAGATCACTTTGCATCTAAGTGTCCACACAAGTAGAAGGACCAGAACTATGAAGGAGAAGAGAAGTACAAATCCAAGAGATTTGGTAAAAAGAAAAGTTTATGTGTAAACAATGATGACTCTTCAGAAGACACAGATAGTGACTCCTCGTGTGAAGATAAGGTCAATGACTTTATTCTTATGGCCCAAGAGGATTACGATAATAAAAACACAGGAAGTAATGCTGATGAGGAAGACATTTTGGTTGACCTGGAAGGAGAACTGATCAGTGCTCTAGAAGAGATTGAAAGACTCAGACTTAAGAAGAGAAAGCAAAAACAATTGCAGATACAATTCAAGAAAGGCAGTAAAAAACCTAATGAAGACTTTGCCCTGCTAAAAGTGGAATTAGAAGAGGCAAAGAAAATCAAAGACATTCTGAAACAAGAGTTATCAGAAAACAAGGCAATATGTGAAGCTCTGGAAGAAGAATTAGTGAAAACTAGGAAAGAGTTGGAGAGGTTTCAAGCCTTGTATCATCAGAATATGTCAAGTATCAAAGCATCAGAAGGATTAGCCACCATTCTGAATTAGCAAAGGAATCCAAAGTTGAAAACAGGTTTGGGTTATTAAGAGGGATCAAGTAGTGGTCAACCAAGCAACAAAGAACCCATCAAGTTTGTCAAATCTACAACCAATGACAACAACAAACCTGCAAAAACAAAAGAAGATAATTAGCCTCTCAGGAGGAGTAAAGAAAAAGGTACCAGTACTGAAACTGTAGAACAGATAAATAATACACCCTCTTCTCAAAGAAATCATCAACATGGAAGAAATCTACCTGCTCAAAGAAGACAACCATTTTCCAGGTACAAAGGATTTTTCTATGGATATTGTTTTTTATGTTCTAACATTGGTCATAAAGATATAAACTATTCTTTAAGATTTAGATGTGAGCAATCAAGACACTCAAGGAATATATATCTGCCACAAAAAAGAATGAGACAACCAAGTAACAAACCACCACATACTGCAAATCATGTGATGGTTGGGAAAATGACACAAGTTAAGCATAACAATCGTTATGATCCTGTATTCAATGAATCAGAATGTTACACCAGTCATAATTATGGACATAAAGCTGTTGACTGTCACTTAAGGAACTATGAACTAGATTTGAATCCCTCTGTTGAAAATGTCAAGGTTTGGAAGAAGAAAGAAATTCACAAGTGTGGATTAGTGTTGTCAACTCAAAGGAAAAAGAACCCTTGGTATATATATAGTGGATGCTCCAAACATATTATGGGAGACAAAGGTAAGTTTCTATCTCTAAGTGAAAGCAAATCAAGAAACGTAACCTTTGGAAATGATGCTCCTGGTAAAATCAAGGGTAAAGGGATGATGAGTTTGAGTAATGGTAAAGGAAAAGCCCATGATGTTTTGCTTGTGTATGGGTTGAAACATAATTTACTCAGTGTAATTCAAATGTGTGACAGAGGATGTGAAGTGGTGTTCACCTCCAAGGATTTCAAGATAAAGTCTGTAAACTCAGGACAAGTGGTGGCTAAAGGCACAAGGACATATGATAATGTATATGTGTTGAAAGAAGATAGAGAAGAGTGTCATCTAAGCAAACATTATGAAATATGGTTATGGCATAGGATACTTGGACATATAAATTTTGACCACTTAATCAAGCTCAAAAATCTTGAGGCAGTAAAAGATCTTCCAAGAATATCAAAGCCACAAGATTCTATGTGTAAACCCTGCCAAATAGGAAAGCTAACCATAACACACTTTAAATCCAAGAGCTCCACTTCAATAGAGAAACCACTTCAATAATTTCATATGGATTTATGTGGACCATCAAGATAGGAAGGCACATGGAAGGAAAACTACTTTATGTTGGTCATTGATGACTACTCCAGACTCACTTGGGTTTCTTTTCTCAAAGAAAAAGATGAAGCATCTGAGAAATTTAAAATATTCAAGGCTTTAACTGAGAATCAAACATGTAAGAGGTTAAAGGCAGTAAGATCATATGGAGGAGGAGAATTTATGTCAAGTGATTTTAAGGAATTCTGTGATAAAAATGGGATCAAGAGAGAATACACAATCCCAGGAGCTCCACAACAAAATGGAGTAGTTGAGAGGAAAACCATAACCGTGTAGCAAATGGCCAGGTCATTGATGAATGAGAAGAACATTGGTCAAACCTACTGGGTAGAAGCAATACACACAACAATCCATGTTCTTAACAAAGGCCACCTTAGACCACACAGTGACAAGACACCTTATTAACTATGGTATGGAAGACCTACTTCAATCAAACACTTCAAAGTCTTTGGGAGTAAGTGATATATAAAAAATATTAATGAGAACCTTGGCAAGTATGATGATAGGTCTGATGAAGGAATCTTCTTAGGGTATGCTACAAACAATAAAGGATACAGATGCTATAATAAGAGGCTGCATAAATTGGTTGATTGCATTGACATAAAAGTTGATGAAGGAATTCCAGTAAGAGAGGTGAACAATACTGAATCAACAATAAAGGATATATATATGAAGTTGAAGATGAAAAGGTCCAAGAATCAGAATGAGAAGACTCTGAGTCAGATGAAGATGCAAATACTCAGGTAAACTCAAATCAACAAACAACATCAAATTCTAGAATTACTCAAAAGAATCATCCTGCAAGTCAGATAATTGGTGAGAAAGACAAAGGTGTACAAACCAGGAGAAGGATAATCAAAAACACTGAGCAATCACATATAGCCTTCTTATCCATAGTGGAACCCAAAAAATTCAATGAGTCCAGTGAAGATGTAAATTGGTTAAAATCAATGAACGAGGAACTGGATCAAATTGAGAAAAACGATACTTGGGAGCTCGTTCCTAGACCAACAGATAAGAATGTAATTGGCTCCAAATGGGTGTTTAAAAATAAAATGAATGAACAAGGACAAATTGTCAGGAATAAAGCTCGACTGGTCTATAAAGGGTATGCACAAGTTGAAGGACATGATTTTGATGAAACTTTTGCACCAGTGGCAAGATTAAAAGCCATCAAAATGGTTCTGGCCTATGCATGTCATAATAACTTTAAGGTATATCACAAGGATGTTAAGTAGTATTTTCTTAATGGAGACCTAGAAGAAGAAGTATACATGGAGCAACCCGAAGGATTTTCACTGATTAATAATCCCAACTATGTTTGTAAGTTGAAAAAAGCGTTATATGGACTAAAACAAGAACCACGAGCATGGTATCATAGACTGGAGAAATTCCTACAGGACAAAGGGTTCAAGAAAGGTACTGTTGACAATAACCTATATATAAAATCTGAAGGTGATGATTTATTAGTGGTTGTGGTTTATGTATATGACATTATATTTAGATGCACTAATGATCTTTCAGTTCAATGGTTTACTAATTCAATGCAAACTGAGTATGAGATGTCCATGATAGGAGAACTATCATATTTTCTTGGCTTACGAATCAATCAAAGTTCTACAGGGATATTTATCTCTCAAGAACAGTATTTGAATGAGATGTTAAAGAGGTTTCAGATGGAAGATTCCTCTTTTGTTAGTACACTTGTGGTGGTTGGTTGCAAGCTTAGGAAAAATGATACTTCACCTGATGTTGATCAAAGAACACATCGATTAATGATCGACAATATTCTATACATCACAACATCCCATCCTGATATAATGCAGGTTGTTGGAATGGTAGGTCGTTATCAGTTTTCCCCTAAACAAAGTTACTTAGCAGCTGTCAAGAGAATCTTCAAATATTTGAAGGGTACAATAACTTATGGTCTGTGGTATCCTAGAAATCAGAACTTACAATTAACTGCATATTCAGATGTTGATTGGACAAACTGCTTGGATGAAAGAAAAAGCACCAGTGGAGGTGTATTATTCTTAGGTGATTCGTTAGTAGCATGGCTTAGTAAAAATAAGGGATCTATCTCATTATCAACTACAGAGAAATAGTACATTGCTGTTGCTACTTCCTGCACTCAGATTTTATGGATGTTACAAACTCTTGCAGATATGAAGGTAACTTATACTGATCCAATTCCACTTCACTGTGATAAGACCAGTGCCATTAGTGTCTCAAAGAATCATGTTCTCCATTCAAATACAAAACATATCCCAATAAAGTATCATTTTCTCAAAGAGCAGGTTACAAACAAATTTGTTCAGCTGAATTACATTCCAACCATAGAACAAATTACAAACATCTTTACTCAACCCCTAGCCAAGACACCATATGAATATCTACACCAGAAGTTGGGCATAACCTCACTGTCAACCTAAGAGGGTCCATCTTGTCAGGGGGAGTTTATGTTGGTTGAATATCTGATACATCCGAAGAATATGGCAACAACTCAGGGGGAGCATGTTTTCTTTAACATTGATGTCAAAGGGGGAGAAAAGGAGAGATCTGGATGCTACAGTTGGATATCTAAGTAAAACAGTGCAGGCATTCAGGGTTTACATCAATGCCAAAGGGGGAGATTGTTGGCATGTTTACAGGACGAGTGTGCTTCTCATTGATGGCAAGAAAAACAACGACGTTGGCAGGTTTATAGGCAGAGTGTGCATGGAAAGAAAAACAATGAAGACACAAAAGAGAAATCTCAAGAAGCTCAGGAGGAATAACGTGAGTGTGCATCGATGGAAAACAGGTAAGGAGTGAACAATATGCAGGAAAAAAAAAGCTCACAAGAGATAACACTTTGTGCTTTCCAGAAGAGCAGTTGAGGTCCAAGAGAAGGACTCACAGAAGGTTTAAAGGTCGAGGCCTTTGACACTTATACATTCTTCTAGGTCGGGAGGAAGCATAATCTCCTAAGGAGGAGCGACAATGGTCGTTGGATCAAAATAAAGTGACCATAGGAAGCACAGATGAGGAGATCAAATCTCAGCCGTTAGATCTACGTGCGTAGACCAACAGTCATTGGATCCTAAGGAAAATGCACCAGACAAGTTCTGAAATCATCGGAACCGTCCATCGTCAGAGGACACGTGGAAAGCAATTGGAATTTTGCTGACTCGCAAGCTGAAGAAGTCAAAGGTGTGTGTTGTAGCAACTCGTGATATGAAAAGTCGTGAAATGATCCTGGCCGTTGGAGCCAGAGTATACATGGTGAGTGATCAACATTTCACTAACTTGTGAGTTGGAGAAGTCAAAGGTGCATGTTGTGAGAACTCGCGATATGCAAGGTCGCAAAATGATCTGATTCGTTGGATCGAGGATTAATCTGGGCCGTCATATCCATGAGTAGAACATGTGGCATGTGAGGAGATCCATGTCAACAATGACAAGTGGCAGACCACGTCAACAGGGACACATGGTGAGTACTCAACATTTTGCTGACTCGCAAATCAGGAAAGTCAAAGGAAGAGTTGTAGGAACTCATGAGGTGCGAGTTCACAACATGATCACAACTGTTGGATCACGGAGGGATATGGGTCGTTGATCTATATTATTTCAGAGATCTTGAGTTGGAAGAGTCAGATTTGGCTCACGCTCAAACACCTAACACGCGAGGTCACGACATGATCATAACCATTGGATCACGAAGGGTTGTGGGCTGTTGATCTAGAGTATTTTGGATATCGGGAGTTGGAAGAGTCAGAGTTGGCTCACGCTCAAACACCCGACACACGAAGTCATGATATTGATCACAGCCATCGATCAGAGGGTGAGATCTTGACCATTGATTCGAAACGAAGCGCCCTTTGAATAAGCGCTTAGTCAAAACTTGTGGTCATGTGAGAGGAAGGAGCTAGTCCAACTAAGCTCCATTTCGGATATCACGTCTTGGGAGAGTCAAGAAGCCTCATACCAAGATCCCTGAAGTCACGAGTCACAAAGTTCCTTCTGAATAGGCATTTGGTCACCACCAGAGGTCACATGGACATAAAATATAGGAAGGAGCTAGTGTTGCTAAGCTCCATTTCAGAGATCGCGAGTTGGGAGATTCAAGGCAACTCACAACAGAACATCGCGATATGAGAAATATTGAAATGACTTTTGAACATGCGCTTGGTCTCCGATGATGGTCGCATGAAAGGAAGGGGCTTAGCCAGAAGAGCTAGCGCCCACTGTGCAGTTTTTCACAGAAAGGAAAAATGCGGCAAGAGCATGAGTGCGTGGAGGATCTATGGGGAACTGCCAAAAACCACTGATTGTTTCTGCACAGATAATTTGAAGAGGCCTCATGGTGATTGACAGAGGAGACAAAGAGTCTTGACTTCTAGAGAGGCTAAGGAATCTCAGCATAATAGGCACTGATGATGATCTCACAGGAAACAAAACTGCCAGAGAAGCTGAAGAGTCTCGAGGTATCTGTCAGTGGTATGAAGACTCATCATAGAGACGATTGACAGATGGAACAGTGTTGAAGACTGTAACTATCGGAGTTGCCAAAGAGTCTTGGCATAACGACCATGAATGAAGAACATACTCAGTGTAATTGCCAGAGGGGATGAACAGTTAGTTGTATGATTTGGCAGAGGACTTGGGATCATAAATATATGCAGAATAGAGAAGACGAGATTTCTTTTGAGGAGAGTAATTTTACACGGGAAAATGCATGCTGTGGGCAACAACTGAAATGCACAGAAGAGGAATAGTGCATAGAATAGAAATTCATATCTGAGAAAGAAAGAGGAAGCCGAGGTGCATGTGTAGAGACAGAGAAGAAGAACATAAAGCTCAAAGAAGAATGTGAGTAGGAATACATTGATGCAGGAAGAGCATGTCAGTGCAACAGTACAGTGATGAGACTAGTAAGCTATAGATAAACACTGTATGACTTTAATAAGTTTCAATAAAAAAGTTTTTATAATCTGGGAGGTTGGGAGGTGTCTGGTAGGATTATTGTCCTCAAAGTTTCAAGTGGGTGCTTGAACACAGGGAGTTGTAGCTTCCATCTGGTTGCAGCTAGAAAAACCAGGGTGGCAGTGTGGTGCAAGGGAGAACTATTGTTCTTTATTATACAGGTCGGTTCATGTGTGACTGGAAGTTGGTGCTTCCATCTAGTTGGTGCTGGAACACTTAGGGAGTTGGTGATTCCTTCTAGTGGGTGCTAGAGAAAAACAAAGGTGGTAGCCTCACAATGAGTTGGTGCTCATAAGAATGATAATGTAAAGAAAATAAATATTACTTATCATATCAAGAAGAAGAGGTTTTTCCCTGTATGGGTTTCCTCAGGAAATATTTGTCTTTGTGTATTTCATGTGTGTGATTGATGTTTAATATTCTATTGCTTACTTCCCTACATCATTTTGATCGTCATTGAGAGTTCTGTGAAGATTTTAAAATGGGTATAATTGTTTAAGCACAGTAACAACTGATTCACCCCCCCCCTCTCATTTTTCCAACATACTTGAACTAGCTTCCCTCTTTTTCTCTTTGTCTTCTATTGGTAACAACATATGTGCCCTACCATTCTTTTATAGGGCATAAGTATTCTTTCTTACATCATGAATAAATGTTTTTCCAAACTTCCATGGTATCCCCAATAAAATATGATAGACATCCATAGGAATTACATCACACAATATTTCATCCCTATAACCTCCTATTTTAAATTCAACTGGGCATTGTTGAATTACCATTACTTGATGTCCTTTCTACAACCACGATACCTTGTATGGGTTTGGATGTGTAGTTGTCTTCAGCTCCAATTTCTCCACCATCATTGTGGATACTAGATTGTCAGTTCTCCCACTGTCTATGATCACCTTGCAAAATCTGTCTTTCGTCTTGCAAGCAGTTCTGAACAGACTTGTTTGTTGAACTGTTTCCTCTACCTCCTTCTCTGGTTTAAGAGGGATTTTCCTCATCATGAGGTTCTTCCCTCCTTCTGATACTTCTTTTTCCACATTCTTATGTGCTTCAACAACGTGTTCTTCTCCTCCTCCTTCGTTCTTTCTCTTGGGACATTTCCAAGACTTGTGCCCTAGTTTTGCATAGGTATAACATTTAACTACGCCTCCTATGGCTCTTCCTCTTCTTCTTCCTCTGGAAAAAGAACTTCTTCCTCCATGTTGTCCTTCTTTAGAACTTCCACCCTTCTCATGGTGACTATGTTGTTTGTCAACTTCATGCTTCGGCTTCTGGAACTTCTCTCTGTTGGTTCCCTTACCTCTGCTTGAATTTCCTCCTCTACTTCATTGGATTTACTTCCTGGAAAATTTCTCTTTAGCTTTCAAGGCTTCTTGATAAGCATTCTTGACTTTACTAACAAACATCATGATGATCTCCTCTTGTATTTCATATCTCATCCCATTGATATACCTGGTTGTTTTCTCATCTTCATTCTCTTTCTGTCCAGCCCTGATGTTCAGTATGTAAAAATCCTCAGTGTACTCCTTCACTGATAAGCTCTTCTATCTCAGGTTTTACAATTTCCTGAAAAAATTGATTTGATAGTCCTTTGGGATAAATTTGGCTTTCAGCTTGGCTACCATCCTATCCCAGTTTTTAATTTTTTTCTTACGATTGCTCCTAGGTTCGGCTTGCGATTCATCCCACCATAATGATGCATGACCCTTCAGTCTTGTTACTACATGCTTCACCATCTTGTCTTCTTCGATATCTTCATAATCGAAGTATTTGTCCATAACACATACCCAATCCAACAATTCTTCAACTTCTAAATTGCCTTCATACATTGGTACCTCTATCCTTGTTCTAGCTCCTATATTTGAAACAACTTTTATCAAGCGATCTTGTCCAACATCCTCTGCTACATTTTCTTTGAACTCTACTTCTTTGATCTCAGATTCACTGATATCTCCAATGTTGTGTTCTCTTCTCTGCGTTGTTTTCATGGCGTCCAGTCTCATTCAGATTCGCCTCATTTCTTCTTCCATTTCTGCATTCGCTCTATGCCTTTCGGGTGGCATGATTCCATTGCGACACCTTCTGAAGCTTATAAATAGAAATCAAAATTTCTTGATACCACAAACGATACCAATTTACCTCCTTTCTCCTTTGCTTGTTGTCTACAACCAAACTCAATATCAGCTCTGATACCACCTGATGCAGCCCCCCTACTCCCCTGTAGGGCTACATGACCTCCCGGTCAAGGATCTCTGATTCTTGAGTCAAGTGAATCTCTGGAACCTTAATGATTCCCTTCTGTATCTAAACACAGGCCCTTTTGGCTCCTTGGTGCAGGCTGATAGCACCCACGACCTTCCCTTTTCGCTCTGCTTCGAAATCTCAAAGTATTGAGTGTTAGCTCTTTTTTTGATAAGCCCCCTCTTGATATGAACTTGGTCAATGCCTTATTGTGAATACGCGATTGCGGGCGTGACCAATAGCGGTTTGGGATCAAACTTCTTTTCGGCCCGCAATTCTCCTCGAACCTCCATGTGTCCTCTTAGGAAAACCACGGTATGGATTGTGGCCCATCCTCAATGTTTAAAATTCCTTGCAACTTCTATCCCCACAATTCTACGGGACCATTGATCTCGTGATCTCGATGATACTGTCTAAACTGATGGTTCAGATCTACGCTTTTCAAATCTACAGACCCGATCTGCTCCTCCTAAACCAACGGTTGTGATCTCTTCGCGATTCCTGACTTCGGGGTTTTGAAATATCAAGCCCAACTTTCTTCCGTAGTCCAATCTTCCATAGCTGACGATCTGCTGACACCCGTCCTCATGAATCAACGATCCTACTTCCACTTCGAGTGTTTGAACTTTCAACTTATATCAACGACCCTATGACCCCCTTCTCAATCGATGGTGAAGATCTCCTTCAGATTTCATACTTCTAAGATTTCAAATCTCAAATTTCAACTTTTGATCTGACGATCACGAATTATTTCGGGTCTTTACCCAGAGTGTCTGGATCTATGCCACATATCCCTTAGATATGACGACTTAAAGTTACTTTGGGTATTTACTAGGAGGTCATAGATCTACGCCACGTCCCTTTTGAACTCCAACGATTGAGATTCACTTCAGGGGATCCGACGCCTGAGATTTACTTCGGGTGATCTGACGGCTCAGATCCACTTCGACTGATCAGACGATTGAGATTCACTTCGGGTTTTCAGAGATTTGGACTTTGGAAATATCAACTCTCAAACCTTTCCTTCTCCTGAAGTCACAGGATCTGACGGTTCAGATTCACTTGGTCGATCCGACACTTGAGGTTCACTTCGGACGATCTGATGGCTCAGATCTACTTTGGCTGATCAAACAGTGGAGATTTCACTTCGGCTCTCCAGCTCTTCAGACTTCACGAATCTAAAATATCAACTTGTCTCCTCCTGAGATCATGATATCTGACAGCTCATATTCGTTTGGGCAATCAGACGCTTGAAGTTTACTTCGGCTGATCTGATGGCTCAGATCTTCTTCGAATGATCAAACGATTGAGATTCTATTTCGGATTTTCGACTCTTCGGGCTTCAAAAATCTTAGTTCTAAAACCTTTGTGATTTCTCTCTCCTATGTGTGCGAAGTGATAAGGCTCGTGCACCTTACTCTAATCAGATGGTTGTTGATCCTTTGTAGTGTGAGCCAATAGCCACTGTCGCTCCTCCTCCTGAGCTTTTGATTCCTTCCTACTTAGAAGATTTATCAGTCTTCAAAGGTTTCAACCTTTTATCTTCCTACGAGTCCGACTCCTGGATATCTTCAACACTTATGAAAAATGATATCCCTTCAGAGCTTTGTCTTTAAAAGGATTTCAATTTCTCACGCACACCTTGCGTTCTCAGGATTTCAATAACTTAGTTCGAAGGATTTCTTGAAAATAAATTATTCTCGCCCACTTGGCGTTCCTCTGTTCAAATTATTCAACTTTTGGTTGCTCCTTGATGTTGTGCACTCCTTACACTTGGTATAAGTTTACTTTGTTATTTTTGAACTCCTCTGAGTCAATCCGAGACTCAATTGACACACTCCTTGCGTTCGAGATGCATACCTTGCATACAAGTGTTAGAAGAGAAACAATTGAAACTTATCCAGTTTCTTCACAAACTCATACAATCAACCTCTCTAACAACCATACATGAATGAAATGAAATAAATCACATACATAGAATGTAACATTCATTCAACCACACATTAAAATGAGCATAGTCCAATATTTGGGACAATTCTGTCTGTTCTATTCATTCATGAAAACAAATTACATAATCTTGTAGTTCTCCACTGCATCTTTCTTCTACTCTATTTTTCTCTATTGATCTCTATCTCTATATCATGATCTCATAATCTAATTTTACAATGCAACAACAAACTATCTAAGGACCAGCTCCACGAGCTCTCGCATCCTGTTTGTAACCTATCCTGTCAAGCTCTTAGTGGTTACCTACTTTGTCCTATTACAATAACTAACCGTTATTGCCAGATAAGAGTCAACACTCCATATATGCAACCCCTTACAGTCCTTACGACTTTACAAACACGACATATTTAAAAATTTTGCTTTCAAAAATATCTCAACAACTCGATTTACTCTTGAGTGAATTTCTGATTTGAAACTCTGTCATGCTGAGATGTCATTTCTTTGCCTCCATGCTTGCATTTTGACTTTGAAGGCGATGCTCCTGCATCAAGAATCATCTGGAGTTCATCATCTCAAATCTCTTCTCAGAGGAGGCTAATACATTGTCTTCATCTATGTCTCATAACGATGCACCAAGCTCATGGGAATTCACACGTTCACCTTGTGCTCAACCACACGCACGTCCAACTCATCAGATCTCCTTTCTCACTGTGTTACATAGGAAAATCATCTGGAGTTCTTCTCAACTCTATGTAAGGAGGATTTCATCACTATGTTCCAGCTCTGTCTCAGATAGGAACAACACACCCATCTTAGGGGCTCTCTCTCAAATAAAATCAGTCAGTCTGTATCCTAGAGAATGTCTCACACAACAGTATGCGTCAACACCAAATGGATATACAAGATAAAACATGTTGCTGATGGAAGTATTGAGAAATATAAAGCAAGGTTTGTAGCTCGTGGATTTTCTCAAAAGGAAGGCATTGACTATGAAGAGACGTTTTCTCCTATAGTGATATACACTTCTATCAGAACCATCATAGCCCTTGCAGCTAAAGATGAAGTGGAAGTTACACCAGATGGATTTGAAAACAACCTTCTTGAATGGTGTCATTGAAGAAGAAGTGTATATAGAACAACCTCAAGGGTTTGAAGTTGAAGACAAAAATACACATGTTTGCAGGTTGAAGAAGGCTTTGTATAGATTGAAGCAAGCTCCTAGATCTTGGTATGGAAGAATTGGCAGTTTCCTGATGAGCTTGGGCTTTACCAAGAGTAAAGTTGATTCTAACCTTTACTGACAGGTTATGAATGATGAGACATTTATATTGTTGTTGTATGTGGATGAATTATTCTTAACTAGAGAAGAAAATCTCCTCATTGATTTTAAGAAGAAGCTCATTGCATAATTTGAGATGAAATACCTAGGCCTAATGCACTATTTCTTAGGTCTTGATGTTTGGAAGAGCCCAGAGAAGATCTTCCTTAACCATGGGAAGTATGCAGTTCAAATACTGAAGAGGTTTGATATGTTGGAGTGTAAATCCATGAATGCACCCATGGAAACAAAGTTGAAGATCCTGGTTGATACTTCATCATAATTGGTTGATGCTACGCTATACAAACATATCATTGGATCGTTGATGTATCTGATGAAAACCATGCCAGATATTTGTTTTTTTTCGAACACCTTGAGTCAATATCTGGTAGAAACCAGACATGTTCACCTTGTTGAAGAAAAACATGTGATGATATGCCTTAAGGGTACGTTGGAATTTGGTCTCTTCTACAATGGAGATCAAGACTTTACACTGATTGGTTATACTGATTCAGATTGGGATGGAAGTGTTTCTGAAAAAAAGAGCACTTCAGGATGTTTTTTGAGTCTGGGGGTCAGCCATGACTTTATGGTAGAATAGGAAGAAATCTAGTATTTCTCTCAGCACAGCAGAAGCATAATACATTGTTTCATGTTCCACCGATTGTGAAGCCATATGGCTTCAGAAGTTGGTGATAGGTCTGTTTGATCTAGATATGGAAGAAATTAGGATTCGATGTGATAACCATAGTTGCATAAAGATGAAGGATAACCATGTGTTCCATGAAAAGTCAAAGAACATAGAAATATGGTATCACTACATTCGTGATATGGTGCAGAGGGGAGCCATAAATCTCCAATATGTTGGCACAGATGAGCAGGCTGCATATGTGTTGACCAAGCCCCTATCTCGTGTAAAGTTTGAGCACTTTCAAGACAATCTTGGTATAGTCCAAAAGGGATTCCCTAGAAAGGGGGAGTGATGTTTATTATACTATGGTATCCTGACCAATATAGGGTATCTCAGTTAGGAATTTATATCCTAGGGGATTGATCATCCCTGGATAGATCCCGAAGGTCCCGTAAGGATGGTTTTTTAGAGTACCTATGCATGTATATGCTAGTTATGGTCAATATTGGTAGCTCCATTAGGATTTTTATAATCCTAGGGAATATTATGATTCTTTGGAAGATCTAGAAGGTTTGGTAAGGACGGTCTGTTAGAGTACCATGTGGTAGCTCCGTTAGGATTTTACATCTTAGGGAATCTTATGATTTATGGGCAGCTCCTTAGGGACTGTTAGAGTACCACAATTTTTTTTTGATACACCTACCTCATTCTATTGCCCCATGATGATGACGATGATGTTGTTTCTCTAGCCTTCGTGTTGTGATGATGTTGTTACTCCAGCCTTCGTGCTATGATGATGTTTTTTCTCCAGCCTTTGTGTTGTGATGATGATGATGTTGTTGTTGTTGATGTTATTGATGATGATGATGTATTAGTGTTATACTAATTGATGTTTATACATATGATGATGATGCTACTCCAGCTACATGATGTGAATGATGATGAGAAAAACTTCCAATGATCTATAGATACACCAATCAGTGTTCCAGATGTTGTTGATGTTGCTACCCTCTCTCTCTCCTGATGATGTTGTAGAATACCCTTCTTATTAAGGGGGAGTGTTTAAATATTGTAACTGCAAAGAGCATTCTATTTATTATTGAGTCATTGTTAATTAGATCAATCCTCTTTTGTGGATTGATCATGTCGGGCTTTGTAAATGACCAAATCCCCTTTTGTGGATTGGTCAAACCCTAATTATATCATGCTAATTAAGAAGTCTCCCCCTAGGCCTAATTAAAGTGGTTTTAGCCACTAAGTGAAGAGGTCGGCCCTTCCCAGTGAAGAGATACCTCCCTAGCACATGCCAACCAACATAAATAAGAGAGACTAGCACCACATTAGCTCACTCACTCAGCTCACTCATCTAGTGTGCAAGTTTGAAGGAAGTTGCAGTTGCCAATTGTCGGAAGAAGGAAGAGAGAAGTGCATTGCTCAGTGTTGGATATTCTCTAGTGTTTTGGTTTATTGTCTTGGCATTGTATTGGCTATCTATATTAAGGAAGTTTTTGTTGGGTTTTCTCCCCCATGAGGGTTTCCCAGGGTAAATGTTGTGTATCTTGTGATTGTGTTTCTCTCAATGATCTTGCATACTATTATTATCTAGTAAATTGAAATGAAACTTAATAGATGCTCTAAAATTAACATCCCTTGGGAATGGATTTTCTACTAGGAACTCCCTTGAAGATCCATTGTACCATTCCTGACCATACTTACCACTTTCCATCACCTAAAACCCCCCATTTCCTTATGATCTCTTGGGATTTTAGGGTGTATTGACCTAAGAAGGGGTTGTCCCTCATTCCATGGGAAGAAGGGGCTGAATACCCAGATGGATTATTGTTGTCTAAAAAGATAAAATCCTATATATAAACATTCTAGATGCTTCACCCAGGGATCCTTGAGAAAGTAATGAAACACTTCTCTATAAGAAAAGGGGGACCCACAATAATAAATGATAGTGAATGTTTAGGGGGTTAGTTGGAGGATAGGAGGTCTCATCATGAACCGACCTATCATGACCATGGGTATCTAATGGTATGACATTACCATCATCAATAAGTTCTCTCACTTGGAAGTTGTTCCTTGATCCCTAGGTTATCTTGCCTCATTGAGGCATCCTCTTTCACCCACTATAACTTTTTGTTGTTACAAAACTAACCTATATCCATTAGGGATGCATAAATATAACCCTCTAACCCTAGATGACTTCTAAACTAACCTAAGAATTGGATATAAATTTTCCCTAACAAACTACTAACCCTAATGCACGTTTTGAGCTAGTTTGAAGTGATTTTCATTGGCTGAATTTTCTGTTATAATTCTTGGTTTGCTACAACCATAAGGTTGATAAATATATATGTATTAAGATTTGTTGTGAAAGCCTTTCTTTTGTGATAAAGTCTTACTCTATCATTGTTGAGTTGAACTAGTCTTTACTAGCTTGTCTCTTTCTTATTCAATTGGACTTTTAGCACTTATTTTGCAACTCTTATTATCTTTTATATGATGATATATATCACTGATTATTGCTGCAATTAGAGGCAACAAGATTAACTTTCTTGTCCACCTAACATATTATATCATATACTTGGTTTTCTTTGTGTCTTGCGAAGGTATTTACTCTTGGTAGGTTACTCAAAGCATTGGAAACCCTAAGCAACCCTCAAGACTCATTTCAAAGTTCCATCTACCATTTAGAATTGACCTTTAGGGGTATCCATCCATACATCTCATTTTCCATCTCAATTCCCACCAGGGTCACCGGGATTCCCCCCTTGAGGTGACTACCTCACCTCTAAAGTGATGGGAACACCTGCCTAAGGTCACATTGGGTAGGTGCTCTCTAAGTTGTCGCCAATTGGTGGTTGGGTTGGGATTTTCCCAACCTACAACTTGTGCGATAACATTTTGGCGTCGTTGCCAAGGAGGATTTTGAATCCTCTTTTGAACCCTAGTAAAACTTTGGAAATCTATCCCAAATACTCTTCCCTAAATTTCTTGGCGACTCCACCCAAAGGACGTTCCCTTTCCACCTTTATTAATGAGATCTTCTTGAAGCTCATATAGCGACTCCACCTTCCAAGAATCCACCGTATCCCTTCCATCCTTTGATGAGTCTTGAGTTCATCTGGCAACTCCACTAAGGTATTACCCTAAGTAATGGAACCATGGCCTCACGAGACTTACCATGGGCATTCCATAATGTTTATCCCTCCTTTGATGTTCAGGATATTCCTAGATATCCAAACCATTTCCCAACAGAATGGAGGGAAAATTTCCTTAAATTTAATGGTGATCCAACTCTAGCAGTCACCCATGCCATCAATTATATTAAGTATGCTTCAAGCGTAGATGTGCTAATGAATATTTGTGTATCTTTACTGGAATCAAGTCAAACGGATTTTCTTGCACACTCATGTAACCCGAAGAGCATCCCTTCTTATACCAAGCTCATTGAATAATTTCTCAAACACTATCGGTCAACTACCCATAATTTGCAAGATACTTTCCAAGAGATCAAAGACATTCTTTTTCCTGTAGATGAGAATGAAGAAAAGCCTAAAGAATATCCAAATGAGACATATGATGAAGATGAAGTATCTACCCTTCCACTAGATGAGGACATCCAGACCTCTTCTTCTCTTGCACATCAAGAAGAGAACATGATGAGTTATAATCCTTTTGAAAACTTTGATGATTCTTTGTTCCATGACTATGGAAATGAAGAAAACTTTCAAAAGGTTTTCGATGAGGTTTCACTTGTAGAAGGCCTAAACTAGGCATTGATATATGATTTCCCTTTTGAAGAGAATGAAGTTCTCCAGTTTTGTGAAGAAGTAATCATCTCCTCTGATGCTGATGAATTTGTGGGACAACCCTCATATACAGTTAACGACCACATTGATGATTTCATACAGGATGGGAGACGTAGATGGGATGTAGGTTTCTTCATCTTTGATAGAGATCCCCTTTATGACATTGAGGGTAGCTCTTAGGAAGAGGTGGTTGAAGTATCATTTTCAGAGGATTGGTCTTCATGCGTGTATGATTCATATGCTTGGTAGCCTCATGATGACACGATTACATATTTATTCGAGCATTACCGGTTGCATCATTTTTAGGATGACTTTTAGTCATCCCTTGGGACTTGTGATGCTTATATTTTGAATGTAGACTTGTTGTATAAGGACTCTCATCCACCTTCATTATCAATTTTGGAAAAATACCAGGATGTGTTTGTCTCAGAGCGATCTACAAAGAAAAGATATTTTCATATTGAGGATTTTTATAGGGATTCAAAGATAAATAGGGTGCATTTTTCTCTCGCTAGACCTGAACATGTCCCTTACCTCATTTACTCTTCTCAGGGAAATCAAGGGGTCTTCTTGGGATCTCTCATATCTTCTCGGTCTTTAAGAAGTAGCGATCATTTTCAGGAGGATGAAGACGAGTCGTCGTCTACATATGGTATCCCTATCTAGATATGGATTGATCAGTCTTGTGGCTACACTTTCAGGAGGGATGATCAGGTTGATGGTTTCTATTTCCAACATGATTTCCTCCCTCCCACACATCTCCATGATTTTCATTTTATGATTGATTATGTATCTATTTATGCTCATGATGATTTTGTGTTGGACTTAACTTTGTTGTTTTACATGATTAAGCGTTGAGGGAGATATTTTGATGAGAGGATCAGCTGGTTTCATTGGTTGTCTGAATTCACCTGAAATCACCCATCACCTGATCTTCAGGGCCCCAAGGCCCCTAGTAAGTAGGTAGTTCATTTTTATTTCCTACATTTTCATCTTGATTTCTCATATTATTTTAGATGCATTTTATATTTCATTTTTCTCTACTTGCATATTGATTTCATGCTTAGTTTAGAAATTAAAAAAAATTGCTAATTTTGTCTTTTCTAGATTAGTTTTAGTTTGGATTTTGATGTATATGGATGAAGGGTGATAGAACCACCCTAGATTTTATGGTTTTTGTTTCAATGTAAGGACAAGTCTACTAGGATATGTTGCAATTCTCATGCACTCTACGACAAGCACACGTCCCCAAATAGGAGCGAGATGTTATCCCCATTTTGTGGGATAACTAAGGAGATCATTTCTCGATGCCCTCATGTTATATATATGGAGTACTGAGAAACTACATGACCAACAGTTTCCACTTTCACATATGGAGGCCTTTCTCACCGCCACAGAGGTTAGGATATTCAGATGGAATCCACCACACCAGTTGGCTTCTGAAATGAATTGAGCCTTTCTCCATGAGGTACAAGTCAAGTATTATGGTGAGTGTCATTTCAATATTTGAGGAATTTTGAGTATGTTGTATCTTAGTTTTCTTAATAGTTCATGACATATGCTTGGACATTATGCCTTTTTCCCTATTTCACATTGGTGGTTGGCATTGTTCCCTAGTAAGTGGTCTCCCTTGAGAATGGATTTGCTACTAGGAACTCCCTTGAAGAGCCATTGTACCATTCCCAACCATAATTACCACTTTCCATCACCTAAAACTCCCCATTTCCTTATCTCTTGGGATTTTAGGGTGTATTGACCCAAGAAGGGGTTGTCCCTCATTCCATGGGAAGAAGGGGATGAAGTCCCAAAGGGATTGTTTTTGGATAAAAAGATAAAATCCTATATACAAACCTTCCATATGGTTCACCCAGGGATCCCCGAGAAAGAAATGAAACATTTCTCTGAAAGAAAATGGGGACCCACAAAAATAAATGATAGTGAATGCTTAGGGGGTTAGTTGGAGGATAGGAGGTCTCGTCATGATCTGACCTATCATGATCATGGGTATCTAGCAGTATGAAATTACCATCATCTGGACACCAAGCCAGGGTAGTGTCTCTCAGTTACACAACTGAGAGAAAGGGGGTCTTATCACGAGCCAAACTTATCATTTCTACAAGGTATTTGTGAGTGACATTGTCATTATTTGGACACCATGCCAGGACTGTGGCCTTCAACTCTTCCATTAAAATATGAAGGAAACAAATTATGACAAGAGGATGGGCTTGGAAAAATTGCATTGAAAACTAAGGTGCCACACACCCTCTACAAAGGAACCCATGAATGATACACTACAACCCCTTGTATGTCATGAATCCCATGCCCAGTGAGTCTTAATCCATAACCACTTCATATACTTCACACGGCTTAGAGAGGGATCACTTTCAAAACACTCCATGACCTAGGGAAATATCTACCCAATAGGACACATTGTCAACCCTCCCATACCCAAGCTTAGCAAGTTGCATGATGTCTTTGAGCACTTACTTGTTTGTCCAAGTAATATTTTATGCACATGATTAGGTGGCTCACTTATTGATTTGATTTACTCACCATGATAATTTTACTTGATATCCTTGAAGGGAATGCTTATTTGTCTTTGCGGGACCTAGCTAGTGGACAGTTTTGGAAGAACAAGCCTAGCTTAGGGTTCCATGGGGATTGAAGCCCACAGGTTGGATGCCAAGGCCCCCCATGCTAGATGAAAGAGGTGTAACTTTGGAGGCCTAGAAGACATCATGGATAAAATAACCTAGCCCTTACATGCCAAATGTTTTTCCTAGGAGAGGCAAAACGTCACCTTTGGAGGCTTGACGTCACCTAGAGGGATAGGGTTTGGTGTTGAAGGTGTTGTTTGATGAAATGTGGATAATTTTGATGGAAATAATGTTGAATACCATCAAGACAGGACTTGGATAAGTGACAAGTGGGATTTGGAGGCCTAGCCATGGATCTACTACCCCAACGACTTCTTCAAAGTGCCAAAACGTCCCCTAAGGGGGTGACATCACCTAATTCTAGGGTTTCTTTTTTGTGTAAAAGTGAATTCTAAGATAAATTGTTTGATATTATTTTGTTTCAAGGGGTAATATAAGAGTTGTGGACCCCTTATCTTATGTTTTACCCTTTCTAATGTGGACAAACTATGTGATAGACATTTTGTATAAATAGAGATCATAAGATCTCATTTTGAATCATAACTCTCCCATTGTGAGAAGTAGAGGACTAAAATTTTTGCTACCCTTGAAGCTTTGTTCTCTTGTGCTATGGTATGGTGTTTATTTCCTTATGGAGTACATGATGATGATGTGATAGCTCTTGTAGGTCTTTTCTACCTATTGTGGTGGGTTATCTTGGCATGTTATGGTTTATCTTCTTGCTATTTGGATTGGTTAGGATTTTACTTATTTTTATCATTTGTAATTCAAGCTCAAGGTTGATTTTTATAAGGCTAGGTAGGGAGTATAAGTGAATACACCCCTACTTTATCTCCACCATAGTTTTAAGCATAAAATTATTTTTTGCAAGGGTTTGCTAAGGAAGTATAAGGATATACATCCCTTAGTTTTAAACCCTATCCAGGTTACTTTCCTTGGGGAATAAAAGGATTTATATCCTCAAGGAGGTAGTATCTCTAGCTCTTTACTTTGACCCAATTAACCCATAATCAAAGGCACTAGTCGTTTCATTGGAGAAATAAAACATTGCATTGGTAAAAGTGAAAAGTTCATGTTTTCAAGTTCTCTCACTTGGATGTTGTTCCTTGAGACCTAGGGTATATTTCCTCATTTAGGCGTCCTCTTCCATCCACTATAAATTTATATTGTTACAAAAATAACCTACAACCATTAGGGATGCATAAATCTAACCCTTTAACCCTAGATAAAGCCTAAACTAACCCTAGGAATTGGCTATAAATTTTCCCTAACAAACTACTAACTTGTTGAGCGCTCAACAAAAACTAAAATCCCTATGAAATTTTATCACTTTTTGGGTACCACTTGTTTTCTTTTACTGTCTAAATCGATTTCACTTTGGGGGGTGGTTTATTTTGTTTTGTTTTCATGACTCTTATCGATCAAATCGGATGTGTTTGAACTTGTTAAAAGAAACCTTGTGTCTAAAAGAACTTGACATTCCAATTAAGAATCAGTAATTAACATGTGACTGACGAACTTGTGTTCGAATGATGCCCCATCGACATTGGAAGAAGGTGGAGCTGTTTTACGTAAGTTATTCACCACGAAAACCTAGAAGATAGACGATCTATTGATTAAGGTTGGTTGTCATTGATGTCAACCCTTGAAGAAAGTCCGATAGTGAATTCATATAGCATAAAGGTTTGGGTAATGAAACCAAGGTTGTTTCATGTATAATGGTATGAATTTTAATATATTTGAAGGTAATACTATTCTATATGGATAGTACATGTCATGCCATTTATGGTGGTATGTGGAACGTCACATAACTCCTCATGGTTTGAGAGTTATGGCCTTACAAAGTTGGATGATACTCATATGTTGGCTTGAAGCCCCAAAAGGTCAAAGAAGTCAAAGAGCTTGCAAAAAAGAAATTATTATTTAAATGATAAAGTAAAGTGACAAAGTCAAGAAATATTATTTAAATAATAAAGTGAAGTGACAAAATCAAAGAAGATTATTTAAATGATAAAGTGAGGTGACAAAGTCAAGGAAGAATATTTAAATGATAACATAATGGAGAACTTTCTAATTATGGAAGGTGGTTAACCCTAAAAATGAGGAAAATGGGTTAAGTGACCTAGAAATGGGTTAAGTGACCTAGAAATAGGTTAAGTGACCTAGAAATTGGTTAAGTGACCTAGAAGATGGAGAGTATAAATAAGAGGCAAGGCTCTCTCATTTTATATCACACTTGAGAATATTGAATATATATAGGTGACTGAGGTAAACAAAGGAAATCTAAGCCTAATTTCAGAGGGAAGGTGAAGAAAAGAAGGTTGGAACTCAAGGGAGGATAAATTATTTTGATGATTCTTTCTAAGGTATGTTATTTACAGGTCATCTCACTATTTTTGAAATGAATTGTTTTCTAGAATGATTCAGAACATGAAATGGATAGGACATTGAGGAAACATATCCAAGTATTCATGGTAAAAAAATCAACTTGTGGGTCATTCCATTTTTTGAGTTACACTCCGTGGAAAATAGGGTTTGTCTAAAACATGTGTTTTGGGTAAAAACATCATAACTTATTCATAAAAAATACAAATTCAGTAAGACCAAATGTGTTAGTTAGAGTACAATATGTAATATGTTGTGTAACATTTTCAGATCCATTCAACAAATATTCTGTGCGGGGAACTCTCTACAAGGTCTCTCTCTAGAATAAGCCAAAATTTAGAAAGGTATGTCATTTTTGCTATAACTCATTTTCTGAGAGGTTCCAAGTAGTCACACCTGGATGAATTGCATTAAACAAACTGAAGAACATTGTGTACTACTTTCAGATCTTTGTTCATTACAGGTACATAGTTATTATTATTTCAAGTTAGGGTTGTTGACTAATACCAAACTAATCATGTGAGACTAAAGAAAAGTTTGATGAAAATGCTAGTCTCTTGTTGTGAAAGTTAAGGAAGGTTTGCAGGTATGTGATCATGTACACCAAGTCTATTACAGAGTTACAAATCATATTTGGATGATGAAATTGATGAGGGATTTTGGTTAAGGTACATGTTGGGTACATGGTTGAGACACGTAGTTGATGAGTTGGGACATACATGAGGTGTATAGTTGATGATGTTGGTACATAGTGATGAGTCATAGTTGATGAGTAGTTGACACATGATTGGTACATACTTGGTACACGGTTGTATGCACTTGTTTATGGTATAGGTTTATTACAGGTTGTTAGGTACAGGTTGGTGCATGGTTGATACACTTGTTTATGGTACAGGTTGATTACAAGTTGAGGTACAGGTTGATGCATAGTTGATGCATGGTTTAGGTTTATTGGTACAAGTTTACAGTGGTATATCTCACAGTGATAGTGTGACAGTGGTTCCATCATTCTACTTCTACTTCAGGGTGGTTGGACGGGGCAAGGACAGGTGGTTGTATCCACCTTCCGGTTATAGCCAGAGAACATAGGGGGTTGTATCCTCCTTTTGGTTGTAGCCAGAGAATAGGGGAGTTGGAGCTTCCTTCAGGTTGTAGCCTGAGAAAAAAGGGGGTTGGAGCTTCCTTCCAGTTGCAGCTGGAAAATAAAGGAAATTGGTTCTTCCAATGAATGTAATTCTTCAAGATATATAAGAAAAAACATTATGTGGTTTTATTCCGCTTTGGGTTTCCACATAAAACACTGGTGTACTGTGTACGTGTATGATTGTTCATTTTTTCATTGCTTATTTACTCTTCAGTTATTGGATGATAATGATACATTGATATAACACTTGGATTATATGGTTAAAAATGATTAAATTTCTCTATTACTTATTCACACCCCCTCTCAGTAATCCAACAATTGGTATCAGAGCAGGTTCCTTCAGAAATTAGTTTAACCATTGAAAGGTAGATCATGGAGAAAAAAAACTTGTATAAAAATGGAATACCACAGTTCAATGGATAGAAGTATGCATTTTCGAGCATAAGGATGAAAACATATATACATGCACAGGGATTTGAAATTTGGAAATCAATTGCAAATGGATACACAACACCAATAGTTCCACCAACAAATGACAAAGAAGTGAAACTCGGTCAGAATAATTCCAAAGCCAAAAATTCACTTCTGAATGGTATTAGTGAAATAATATTCACCAAAGTCAAAGCAGCAAAGCTTCAAACTTACAGAGGTTAGTTCGAACAAGTTAAGATGAAGGAAGATGAGAATATTGCAGCTTACTTTTTACGAGTTGATGAAATAGTAAATGCAATCATAGGATTGGGAGAAGAAATCAAAGAATCTGTAATTGTTCAAAAAGTACTAAGATCTCTTCCTATGAGATTTGGCCATGAGATATCAGCACTAGAAGAAAGATCATATCTAAACTCAATAAGCATGGACGAATTACATGGAATCTTCACAACATATGAAATGAGAACTAAACATGAAAATCCAGATATAAAAGAAGCAAACTTCAAAGAATCCAAAAAGTCAAAGCAAAGGGAAGGTAAAAAGAATAACATAGCAGCAGCAGTGACATCTCAAAAGATGATAAAAAAGTGGCCCTTTTTTTCAAAAGACTGAACAAGTGAATCGACGATAGGTATAGAGGTAAGCTTACTTTAACTTGTTTTAATTTTGATGGTATTGGTCATTTTGCTAACAAATGTCCTTATAAGAAAAAGAGAAATGATGAAGGTTACTCAAACGGAAAACAAACATATAAACGAAAAAGAACCACAAAGAAAGTTTTCAAGAAAAGATTATGCACCAAAGAAGACATCTCATCATTAGATGAAGATGAAGTCAGTGACAGTGAGACAAAAAAATTTCTATTCATGGCAGTAGAAGAATCTGATAAAGAAGACTCCGAAGAAGAATATGAAGAAGTTGAAGAATAATATGAAGAAATTGAAGAGGCAGAAGTTGACTATCGAGAGGAATTAATGTGTGTCATAGAAGTTATCATAAGAGAAAATAAGAAAAACAAGAAACTACAAGCAGAAATAGACAAGAAAGAAGACACTCAATAACTAGAACAAATGATCACAAATTTGAAGGTTCAAATAGAAGAAGTTAAAAGAATTGAAGAAGCACTCAAAGAACAACTAGAAGAAAAAGACAATATCAATGGAAATTTGGAAGCAGAGATTGTCACATTAAGAAAGGATCTTCAAAAGAAAAATATGCAGGAAAACTCAAAAGTTTTGGATGACATTATCAGTAGTCAAAAATCTCATCATGACAAGTCCGGACTTGGATACAATCAGACAGAAAAATAATCAAGCTCCAAAACAACAGAGCAAGAAACATATCCAAAAATATATGAAGAAACAATCAAGGGGGATAGGAATATCTACAAGGAATATTATAGAGACACTCCTCCACCGAGAAGATTCAAAATTTATAATAAAAAACCGACAAACAGGCCTCAGGAAGAAGAAGAATTTATAAGAGTACCTCCTTTCAGAAGATCTTCAACTCCCAGGTATCAAAATATATTTTTTTGGTTTATGTTATGCATGTAATAATTTTGGACATAAAGATGTGAATTGCAGAGCTAACAACAGTAACACAAACAACTTTGAAATTCATACACAAAGGGGTTATCCAATAAGGCCTAGTGAAACACAGAGAAGAAGTTACAACAGGTTTTAATATTTGAGAACTGAAGTGGAATGTTACAAATGTAAACATTTTGGACACATGTCCAAAGATTGCAGAATGGCAGTCCCTCCTAGAGAACCGCAATAGAATAACAACAATCACAGACAAGAACCTCATAAAAGGACATGGATACGAAAGCAGGATCAATATATCAATGAAGAATGCACACTCGCTCTACAAGCTAAGCAGGAGAAATGTGGTTTCTATGTTGAAAGTGGTTGTTCAAAACACATGACAGGTGATAGAGATAGGTTTCTTACATTACAAAAGGAAAGAGATGAATCAGTCTCCTTCGGAAATGATGATTCAACTAAAATCATTGGAAAAGGCATAGTCAAAATTGGGAACAAGATTGCCAAAGCAAAAAATGTTCTACTAGTAGAAAATATGAAACATAATCTTCTAAGTGCGAGTCAAATGTGTGACCAAGGTCATAAAGTTACTTTTGATTCACAAAAATGTGAGATAAGAAAAGAAGGTTTAGGAAAATTGATTGCTACAGCTACGAGAACTTCAAGCAACATATATGTATTAAGTGAAATTGGAAATGAAAAGTGTTGTCTAGGAAAGGAAGATGAAAGTTGGTTATGGAATAGAAGAATGGGTCACATACATTTTGATAACTTTGTCAAAGTCAACAGAAGAGAAACAGTCAGAGAAATTCCCCAGATCATGAAACCAACCAACACTTATGCAAGCATTTTCAACAAGGAAAGAAAACAAAGACCAGGTTCAAATCAAAGGAATATTCAACGAAAAGACCACTGAAAATTGTGCATACTAATCTAGTTGGACCAACTACAACAAAGGGTTTAAAAGGTGATAAATATTGTATGTTATTAGTTGATGATTATACAAGAATGACTGCAGTTTGTTTTCTCAAGAATAATTCAGAAGCTTTTAAAAACTTCAAGATCTACACGGAAATGGTTGAAAATGAAATGGATTAAAAAATAAAATGCTTGAGATCTGATAATGGAGGAGAGTTCACTTCAAAGGAATTTATGGACTACTATAGCAGTCATGGAATAAAAATGGAATTCTCTGTTGCTAGGACACGTCAACAGAATGGAGTTGTTGAAAGAAAGAACAGGATAGTACAGGAAATGGCTCAAACAATGCTAATGGATTCCAAATTGATAGATATATTTTGGACACAGGTAGTGCATACAAGCTATGGAAAGGAAGACCAACAAATGTGAAGCACTTCAGAGTTTTTGGAAGCAAATTCCACATTAAAAGAGAAGATGGAAAAATGAGAAATTTTGACTCTCGTGTGGACAAAGGAGTACTTGTTGGTTACTCAAGTACAAGGAAAGCACACAAGTGTTAAAATATGAGATTGAACAAAGTTGTAGAAAGCATCAATGTAACAGTTGATGAAACAGGTAGACCAGAATCAAAGGAAGAAGAAAATGAATCAATGGAACAACTTTTTGAAGAAGAAGCAGAAGACGAAAAGGAAGTAGAAGAGGAAGATGAAGAGAATCCGACAGAAGTAGAAGAGCAAGTTCAACAAGTGCCTCCAAAGACACCTAGTAGACAAGTACAAAAGAATCATCCTTCGTATCAGATTATCGGAAACAAAGACGCAGGAGTTGAGACTAGAAGAAGAATCCATTCACCAGAAAAAACACACCTAGCACTCACATCTACAATTGAACCAACCTATTTTGAAGAGGCCAATAAAGAGGAATTTTGGAACAAGGCCATGGATGAATAATTGGATCAAATAGGGAAAAATCATACTTGGGAATTGGTTCCAAGGCCAAAGGATAAGAATGTGATCGGCACAAAGTGGGTATACAAGAATAAATTGAACGAAGATGGACAGGTTACAAGGAACAAAGTTAGATTGGTATGTAAAGGATATGCACAGGTTGAAGGAATCGACTTTGAAGAGACATTTGCCCCAGTTGCCAGAATGGAAGCAATTTGATTGCTTTTATCTTATGCATGCTCCAAAAATATTAAAGTGTATTAGATGGACATAAAATTAGCTTTTCTGAATGGGGAACTTGAAGAAGAAGTCTACATTGAACAACGAGAAGGATTTCATTTGTCAGAGAATGCAAACTATGTGTGCAAATTGAAGAAGGCCTTGTATGGTCTAAAACAAGCTCTTAGAACATGGTACTCCAGACTGGGTAAATATCTACAATAGGCAGGGTTCAGAAAAGGAAGTGCAGACAACAACCTCTAAATCAAGGTAAGTCAAGGTAATATTTTATTAATTGAAGTTTATGTTGATGATATTATTTTTGGTAGTGATGATGATAGGTTAAGCTAGAAATTTGCAAAGGATATGCAGAATGAATTTGAAATGTCATTACTTGGAGAACTATCCTTCTTTCTGGGACTTCAGATACGTCAAAGAAACCAAGGAATTTTTATTTCTCAAACCAAGTATATTAGAGAAATGCTAAAGAGGTTTTGAATGGAATATTGTAAACCAGTTATCACTCCCATGCAAACCAATTGCAAGTTAAACAAAGATGATGATTCAAAGTCTACAGATCAGAGGCAATACAGGTCAATGATTGGCAACCTATTATATGTGACAACATCCAGAATATATGTAATGCACACAGTTAGATAGGTGGCATTATTTAAAGAAGAACCAAAGGAATCACATGTATTAGCAGTGAAAAGAATTTTCAGATATCTCAAAGGAACAAAAGAGTTTGGATTATGGTATCCAAAAGGAAAGGATCTATCTCTTATTGCTTACACATATGCAAATTGGGCAGGTTTTATTGATGACCGACGAAGCACCAGTGGAGCAATGTTCTACTTGGGTGAGTGTTTAGTATCATGGATAAGAAATAAACAATCATCAGTATCTCTATCTACAACCGAGGCAGAGTATATTGCAGCAACATTATGTTGTACACAGGTTCTTTGGATGAAACAAACTTTGATAGATATACATGTTGAGTATGATGAGCCCATTCCAATATATTGTGATAATACAAGTGCCATCCATATCTCAAAGAATCCAGTGATGCACTCCAAGACGAAGAACATTCCAATTAAGTATCACTTTATATGGGAACAGGTTGTAGAAAAGAACATCAGAGTTGAGTATGTGGGCACAAAAGAAAAAGTGGCATAAATATTTACAAAACCACTTCCACATGAATCCTTTGAGTATATTCACCAGAGACTTGGAGTTATTTCTACTCCAAAACGAAATCTTTTGAATGCTTATCTTATATGTCTTAGATGTACACAAGGAAGAACCATAAATATGACAGTTCAGTCATGGGGAGAAACCTTGGATGGAAATATACCTTTGCCATTGATGACAAAGGGGGAGAGATTCATCATATGCAGAGGACAGAGGCATGATTCCAGGGGGAGAAATGGTCACAGAGATGCAGAGGACATAAGCATGGTTCCAGGGGGAGCATGAGTGATATG